>PVJH01004115.1:0-130434 GCA_004026705.1 Nesogale talazaci | reverse complement strand
ATATAGAATTTCTCAACAGATACTACACAGGCACAAAGAAAGCAGAGTGGCATGTACCAAATACTGAAAGGAAAAAAAAAACATCCAAACAAGAATCCTAAACTCAGAAAAATTATCCCTCAAATATGAATGAAAACTAAAGATATTTCCAGAGAAGAAAAATTAAAAGAATTCATAAAAAATGACCAGTCTTATTAAAAATAATCAATGAGCTCATATAAACATATAATTAACAATAGCAGACAACCCTGAGAGTAATATAGAGAGCAACACTGTATAGAAGCCAATTCAATAAAAGCAACATTCAAAGTAACACAGAACTAGAGGAACAAAGACATCAATAAAACCACACATAACAGACAAGTGCAGCAAAATGACAGTAACAAACCAGTATGTATCAATAATTACACTTCATATCAATGGATTAAATTCACCAATTAAGAGACAGAGAGTAGCAGACTGGATTAGAAAACATAATCTATTTATATGATACCTACAAGAGACATAGCTTAAATTCAAAGAAAAATTAGACTAAAAATCAAAGGACATGGATAAAATTTCTAAGGCAATGCCAACCAAAAAAAAACCAGGAATGGCAATAATAGTCTATATTAAAATAGACTTCAAGATGAATAACATAATGGAGACAAGACTGGACATTACACAATGATTAGAGGAACAAGAAGACATTACCACAATGAATATATATATATATATACATACATACACATATATATGTATATATATCCCCAGTGAAAGGTCCTCAAAATGTATGCCAAACTCTCACAGAGTTGGAGAGTGAAACAAACAGTTCAATATATCACTTCTAAGTAAAGCCATCAGGAAAGAAACTCAATAAAGAAACAGAAGAGCTAAACAATATAATCAACCAGCTTGTCCTCCCAGGCACACACAGAGCACTTCACCCAACAGCACCGTATGCATTATTCTTTATTGCAACAGATAAATATGACAGAATTGACCATATATTAGGCAACAAAGAAAGCCCCAATGAATTGAAAAATATTGAGTGCTTACAATGTTTTATAATAATAAAAAGAACTCCTTAAAAGACATAAAGAAAGCAACACCATTTCCAATAGCAACATGTAAGATGAAGTACTTAGGAATAAACCTATTCAAAGAAACAAAGAGAATTACAGGACTCTTACAAGAAACCAAAAGAGATTTATACAAATGGAAAAATATCTCACGTTCAAGGTTGAGAAAACTTAATATGGTGAAAATGTCAATACTTCCCAAAACAATCTATAAATGTAACAAAATTGTCATCCAAATCCCGACCTCATTCTTTAAAGAAGTGGAAAAACCAATCATCAAATCCATATGGAGAGGGAAGCCAAAACTCCGTTCACAAAAGAACAAAGTAGAATGCCTTTTAATACCCAAGCTCAAAACACAGCCACAGTAGTCAATAGTCAAAGCAATCTGATACTGCTAGATAGAACAATGGAATAGAATAGAAAACCCAGAAGGGAATGTATTCACCTAGAGGCAACTGATTTTGACAAATGGCCAAAAGACTTTAAATGGGAGAGGACATGCTCTTCAACAAATAGTGCTGGTAAAATTAGATCTCCATCTGTAGAAGAATGAAACAAAATCCATAGCTCACCCCCCCACACACACAAAATAATTTCAAGAAGGCTTAGAAATACAAATATCAGAGATAAAAGGTGGATCAATATGAAAATTGAAACAATAAGAAAATTGAAACAAGCTTAAAGGTCCTTTGTAAGGCATCCACATACTACTCAATATAATGAAGGAAACACACACAATAGAAGACAAAACAGATGGCTGTGACCTGCAAAACTTAAGACATTTATGCACATCATAACATTTCATCAGAAGAGTTAAAAGATAGCCCACACAAAGAAAGTTGGTGGTGTCTGGCTATCACTGGATATAGAGTCTGGGGTCGTAAAGGGTTGAAGATAAACAAGCTGAGAAGTAACAAAGCTCACATGGAAGAACACAACAACCTGGATGTTGAGGGAATCAGCTATCAGGCATCAAAGAACAAAAATTCATATCATTGTGAATGAGGGGAAGTGCAGAGTGGGGATACAAAGGCCACCTGTGGACAGTTGGATCAGAGGATGTATACTGATACACAGAGGAAGTGGAAAGACAGGGAATCCAGACCAGAAGAACCCCTTAGGTCCAGTGATAATAGGGGCATAATGGGAGGGTGGAACGAAGGTGGGGTAGAAAGGGAGAATATATTGCAAGGATCTACATATAACCTCCTCCCTGGGCAACAGATAGCAGAAAAGTGGATGAGGTGAGATGTCAGATGGTGTAAGATATGACAAAATAATAATAATTTATGAATTATCAGGTTTTCATGGGGAAGCAGGGAGGGAGAGGAAAATGAGGAGCGGATACCAGGGCCTCAAGTGGAAAGCAAGTGTTTTGAGAATGATGAGGGAAGCAAATGCACAAAAATGCTTGATACAATGGATGCATGTGTGGATTGTGATAAGAGCCGTATGAACCCCCAATAAAACAATTTAAAAAAAAGAGCCACAGACTGGGGGAAAATCTTTGGCAATGACACAATAGACAAGGCATGAATAACATAAATTCATAGAATTCTGTAATATTTGAATAAGACAAAAATAAATAATACAATTAAAAAGTGGATGGAGGAAACAAAAATTGACACTCCAAAGAGTTCACAATTATTAACCATCAGGGAGATGCAAATCAAAACAATGATGAGATATCACCTTATACCCTCAATGACAGACCAATTCCAGAAAAAGAAAAAATAAACTGTAGAGGATGTGGAGAGATTGGAGATCTTACACAGTACTGGTGGGTTTGTAAACATATGCAACCATTGTGAAATGGGATGTAACACTACCTAAAATAACTGGTAATAGAAATGTCATATGAACCCTCAATATTTCTGGTCAATATATACCCCAAAGGTGCAAGAAATACCCCCACGAATACATGTATACTCTCGCATGTTCATCACAGTGCAGTTTACAACAACTCAGATAGTTATCAGGAGAAGAATCACTAAAGAACCTCTGGTTTGTACAATGTTATGCATCCCTAAAGACACTGATGGCACCATGAAGTGCCTCAGTGCAGGGATGGACCTGGAAACCACTATGCTAAGGAAAGTTAGTCGATCACAAAAGGAAAAATATTGAATGAGACACTTATCAGAGTAAACACCAAGACAATGACAGGTATCTTTTCTCAGGCCTTGTAATCTTCTATTCTGGTTTCCCAAGCAGTGAAGTGGTGTGTATGCTGCATGCTCACGATTATATTAAAAACCGCTTCCACAGACGAGGCTTAACCTCAGCTCAGACCAACTTCTCATGCTGTGGGGAGAGGGGGAAGACCTATCAGTTTCTGCATACGACATTGTTCTATGGTCACCCCAAGTCAACAGACACTCCGATAAGATTGCTCAGTGAACTTTAATGGAAATTCAAGTCCAGAAGTGGGAGAGGGTACAAGTCAGTCTTTGAAAAGTTGGTTATTCCTCTGTTGGTGAGTAATCCAGGTGGGCCAACCTGCTTTTGGGGGAAAAGTCTCACATTAGTTACATAGACCACCAAGGGGAGAACATGCCCAGTATTTTGTTTGCAATTAGGCACTCGACCTGTTTTATCCAGCCCTCGGGGAACCAGACCATATACCATAGACAAGTTGGACTTTAGACTCTGTCTTTTATGATGGACAATATCCATCATAAACCACATTAGAAGGGCCTGCTTTGGGAAATGTACTCTGGTAACTGGATTTACCTTAAATGTATTTGAAGCAAATTAAAGGAACTAAAATACTCCCTTGAATTTAAAACTGAAATTCCTTAGTGTGAGATGAAACAGATGCATACTCTTCCAAGTTTATGGATTTGAAAGCCAGCGGACTTGTCTTCAAATTTCTTGCTTTGAGGGTGCCTAATGGCAACTCAAGAGTAGCATATATTTTATATTTTCATATTCTCTTTAAAATTTTCATGATAGGTCTTAGATCAGCAGGAATAATTCTGCCTCTGTAATTGGACATTATTAAATTTTTCCCTATTTCCAACTCTCAATGTTTGCATAGTGTTCAGTCACTTAAACATTTAATCTATACAGCTCAACAATCCATGTATCTGTTAGTTTGGGTTGACTAGGAAAATAAATTCATAGACAGCCATATTTCTATATATAAGAAAGAGCTTTATATCAAAGAGCATATTAAGAAAACATACCAGCCCAGTCCACATTAAGTCCATAAGTCAACTATAAGACCATAGGTCTGATACCAGTCCATAAATTCCTCTTCAGACTCACGTGATACATGCAATGATGTCAAATTCAGGATTATCACAGGCCAATGCGTGGAAAGTCTGTGGATCCAGTGGTGATATAAACATCTCAGCACTGGTGTGGGTTTTCAGCTTCAGGGCTCTGGCTCCATCAATGTAACTCCATCTGGCTTGTCAAAATAAATGTGTAGCAGACCGCGTCCCACCTCTAGGGAGGAAGACAGGAGTTCCCAGAATCCTCAGGAGAAGGCCATGCCCACACAGAGACCTCACTGGCTATAACCTGCTTGACAGGCTAGAATCCACCCCTTGACTCAAATTGACAGGATATTATGCAACTGCCACACATATATACATCTCTTTACTCAACAGTATTTTAATTTCTATATTATTGGTTGAATTAAAGATACTATCAGGCTGAGCCCCGGTGGTGTAGTGGTTGTGCGCGGGACTGTGGCCCACTGGGATGGAGGTTCAATTCCAACTCCACGGGATCAAAACCTGGGCCTCCTACTCCCACCACCCGAGGGCAGTGATGCCCAAAAAACAAAATAAAACAAAACAAAAAGATACTATCAAAAGAATTACCATGCGCATGATTTATAATACTCTGTTATAAATTGATGATGCCTTAAAGTGAATCTTGGATTTGTATAATATATATATATATATATATATATATATGAATAAATTTTGAGGTCACATTTATGGTACTCCTAATCTAAAAACAATTAGTTCTATGACATGGTCCTTCTTAATATTTGCTCTCAATAACAAATCCTTGAAGCTATGGGTGCTCTAGTGGTTTAGAAATCAGAAGGTGTTTATCTATCAGAAAGAATAGCATGTGGTCTTAAAGGATTGTTGTCTTCAAACATGCAGCATTCTAAGTGAGGCATAAGCTAAATCCACATGGAAGAATCACACTAAATGGTATACCCAGGGATGGCAAATAATGAAATCCAAATTCAAAAACCGGGAATGGGATCAGACCTTAAATTGTGAACACCCGATTTTCAAAAGACTATGGATGATGGTGGAAAACGAAAATCCATTTCAGTGTCCACACATGGATTAAGCCTTGGGTGATTTCCCTATGGCCATGCTCCATGTATGAAAATAGCCTTGCATTCAGACAGCATTGTAAAGTTCATTATGACAGGTGTAGCTAGGGTAAAATGTAATACCTTATCATTTGATCTCCTTGTTGCTCCATTATAAAGTTGTTTTAGTTCTCAATATCTTCTGCTTTCTTTTCTATTCAGATTTTTCCATTACCTCTAGTAATTGTTGTTGGTTTTTGCTTGTTCATTTGTTTGCTTCCTGTTTTTGTCTTGCATGATTTTTGCTATATGAAACCCAGGAGAGAGAATTTTGGGGGGGAGGGGCATCACTGCCCTCTGGTGGTCGTGGGAGCTACCCAGCCTTGCCCCTGGAGAGCAGCTGCTGGATTTGAACAGCCAAGCCTGTGGGCCGCAGTCCCGCACTCAACTACTTACGCCACCGGGGCTCAGGCGAGAGGAAAATTTATAGAGACGATAATTGGACTACTAATTACTTAGGGACATAACAGTGAGGAAGAGGGGAAATTGAGTAGCTAACAACAATGAGAACAAAAAGAAAATATTCTGAAATTAATTGTGGTGATGATGGCACAACTCTTCTTAATATGATTGAATAATAAAATTGTATGATACATAAAGTATATACAAATAAAAATTTTTTGTGGCATCACTGCCTTGGTGGGAGGAGGATGTCCAGCCTTGCTCCTGGAAAGCTGTTGCTAGATTTGAACCGTCAGCCCTGTGGGTAGCACACAACCACTATGCTACCAGGGCTCAGCCCCAAATAAATTTTTTTTAATAAATAATTTTACTGGGCACTCATACAACTCTTATCATGATCAATACATACATCAATTGTATACAGACCACATTTGTACATGTGTTGCCATCATCATTCTCAAAACATTCTCAATGTTTTGAGAACAATGATGGAAACAAATAAAACTTTTTAAAGACAACTAGAAAATATAAATAAATAAATACATAAATAAGTAAGACAGAAATGAATAGGATCAAAGTACTGTAAATAATGAAATCTGTGATCAGAGGAGGGGAATACAGTGCTGTTATTGTTAGGCAAGCGACCTTTTATACAACAGAATCCAACACTACCCAATCCTGCACCACCCTCACAAATGTGTTTCTATGCTTGAGTCAATCGTTGCTGTCATTGTGTCAATCCATCTCTTCAAGGACCTTCTTCATTGTCACTGCCCCTCTATTGTACCTAGCGTCAAGTCCTTCTTCAGGAACCATTCTCTCCTTATAACATGTCCAAGGACTGTAAGATGAAGTCCCATCCTTGCCTCCAAAGAGCATTTTTGAGTACTTCTTCCAAGATAAGCATGTTTGATCTTTTAGCAGTCCATGGTACTTTCAGTATTCTTTACCAGCACTACAATCCAAATGTATTGATTTTTCTTTGTTCTTTATTCAATGTCTACCTTTCACATGCATATCAGGAATTGAAAATACCATAACTTGGGTCAGGTGCACCATATGCCTCAAAGTAGTCTACCTGCTAGATCTTGTGCTGAAGATTTACCTAAGACAATGGATCTTTTGACTTTTTGACTGCTGGTTCCACGAGCATGGATTGTGTAGGTAGGAGCCAGTTAAAATCTCATGCATACCTTCAAACTGTTGTCAGATACTGAGGGTCTTATGAAAGCAATCAGAACACTGTGGGACACCGTGACAGAGGATGGGTGCCCTCTCTCTGAAGACACTCAAAATATGACTGAGAAAGAGCATATTTCTCAGAGTGGAGTGAACCATGGTGATTTAGCCTATGGGAATGAAAACAGCTGCAAAAATCGGATAATGATTGGAATGGGTGAAGTATGAATTTAGGAAATTTTGAAGTGGTCAAAAATGAAATGGAACACATCAAGATTGACCCTAGGAATACATAAACTGTAATGGACTGGTCTTAGCCATTCTCAGTCAGAAAATAGTATGATTTACTACTCCAGAAATAGCACAATCAGGAGAAGTGGCGTGGTTACTAAACAGAGTGCATTTGAGAGATGAGTTTAGAAGGTCAAAAGAATAAACTGGTCTTGAACAGCTAAAACTGGCAGTTGAGTCCCCCTGTGGTGCATGCTTGACCTGATCTGGTTTTCAATATTTTCTGTATTTTCAATTTATTTTTTTGGTTGCTTGTTCTTAATAGGGTTCCTCTCAGAGGTGTTATGTCACCAAGGGACACACTCTTGAAGTTGTATTACTTGTTTTTCTGTTTTTCAGGATATGAAATCCAGGATTGTTTAACCTATTAGGAACATTAAGTTGACTAAAGTTCTTGGTGGGGGGAGTTGTGCACAATGGTGGGGTAGGGCACGTGGAAAAAGGGAGCTGATGTCAGAGTCCAGAAAGGAAAAGAATGTTTGTAAACAGAGTATTGTAGCAATTGTACAATACTGCTTGACATGAATGAACTATGAAATAATGTGATATATGTATTCACTCCCAATTAATTAGAAATTAGCAATTGAATTTTAAAAAGAATATTGAAAAATTATTCATGAAGTACAATGCTGTCTGTGATAGATTTTCTTTTTTCTATCTGCCTTCAAGGCACTCCAATCAAACTATTATTCTTCATATTTATGCCCCAGCCACAAAAGTTAGTGAGGAGGAATGTATATTAGAAGTCATTTTCAGATTACCAGTATATAGAAGGCTATGTATAACCAAGAATGCCCAAAATCCGTCTGCACAAGTCCCAGATGAATCAAACTTCCAAACATAGATAAGTTATATGAATAATTCTGCCTTCAGACAGAGTACAATAAAAGGACCTCCAAACACCTAATAAGGTAGCGGTAGTTTCCCTTGGGGGTTTGTCTGGGTGTGTCCTTGATGGAAATCACCATGCTCAGGGCCCATAGACCTGATTCATGCCCTAAATGCTTTGGGGAGGCCCCTGATTCAATCTTGTAAACTCCTCTTGTGTATATTCCTATTCCTGCTCTAGTAACCCCGTCTCTAAATATGTTATTTTGACTATCTAAATGCAACATATTTATGATACTTTTCCTTTATCTTACATGTCCTTTCTCAATTTCTGCATATCAGAAAAACTTTGGCCACTATGATTACACACCAATAGTGTCCCTCATCTGGATAATATGTCTCTGTCTTCCCCTTGTCCTATTTAAGACTATAATAAATGTTTCTTTAAAGAAAACAATAAAATCTCACATTATTAACTTTGAAAAAAAAGTGAGTTCTGAAAGCAGGTTTCTGTTCTTTAGCATCAGGTATTATTATTGTATCTATGATTCAAGACCTATTTCATAATATGAGACTATATTAGTTTCTTGTTGTTTCTCTAGCAAAACACCATAAACTAGATTGTTTAAAACAACAAAAATTGATTACATCACAGTTCTGGAGACTATTCGTCTGAAACGAAAGTGTTGTGATCTCTCTGACGGTTCTAGGAGAAGACCCTCACATTGCTTCTCTCAGTTCCTGGTGGTTCCTGGCAATTCTTGTTCTTGGTTTATAGATGCATTATTCCATTCTTAATTCCATAATCACCTAGTCACCTTTTCTTTGTCTGTTTTCCTTTTTTTAATTTTTAAAAATTTTTTTCTGTTTTCCTTTTTTTAAAGAGAACATCATTCACATTGAAGTAGGACCCAATCTACTTTAGTCTGGTCTCACATTAACTGTATAATTTCCAACAGCTTATTTCAAGATAATGGACCCTTAGTGGTGTAGTGGATTATTCTTTGGGCTACCAATTTCAAGGTCACACTTTGAAATCAATAACCTCTCCATGAGAGAACAAGGAGGCTTTCTACTCACAGAGATTATTTGCTTCTCTTTAGAGTGAAATATTTCACCGTTTTATATGATCTTTGTTACTGGGTCCCTATTATTTCTCTTCTTTGTCTTCGTTTCCTATATTTTCTGCATAGGAAAACCAGAATTTATGAAGACCCAAAGAGGGAGAGTGTGGGGGGTGGGAAATAAACATCAATCACTACAAGAAGGAGGAAAATGTTTCGAAGTTGGTGGTGGTGATGATTACATAACTTTTCTTAATATAATTGAACTATTAAGTTGTATAACATGCTAATCCAAGCAAACAATGAATTGAAAAAAAGTGTTACAATATTTGAAGCCCACAGTATTTGTTCTATCATGTCCTATAGGGCTGCTAAGAACTGGCACAAACTTTAATGAAAGTTTATATCCAAGTTCAATCTTAATCACAGGTCCTGAAGGTCAGGATTTCTCATATTTTCTAGGAAACTTTTTTTAAAGAAATGAGCCCTGGTGGTATAGTAAAGTATGTACTAATCTACCAACCACAAAGTCAGCTGTTTGAATCCACCAAATGATACAAGAGAAAAAGATTAAGCTGTCTACTCCCATAAAGATCTAAATTCTAATAAATCTAAAGGTGCAGTTCTACTCAAACCTTTAGTGCCATAGTGAGTCAGAACCTACCCCCTGGCAGTGAATGAGTTATCAAAAAGCGAGTTAATAACAAATAAAAGAAACACCATTGAGTACTAAGCACTCATTACGCCTCCTCAAACACAATTGCAGGAGAGTCAAAGTGGGTTTTGATATGGCCAGTGCTCCTTCCTCAAATTACTCAATTGCAAGTGACTGTTTGTGAAATCAGTTCTTCTCTGTCTCTGTGTGCTTCCACTCTACGGGGGAGATTGTTGTCTCTTCCTTCACAGGATAGTTCCTTTTCATCTTTCAGATTAGAGCTTAAGCAGAGCTTCCTCAAGGCAGGCTTTTCTGAGCGCCTTATGTAGGCAGTTCAAGATTTATGATACAGGTGCTCGCTTAACCATTAAGCCAGCTGCTGTCTAGTTGACTATGACTTATGGCGATGTCATGTATGTCAGATTAGGTTTGATAGGATAGCCCAACCTTTCTTCTGAGGTGATTCTGGATGGAACTTGTGGTTAGTCGCCAGGTAGGGACCTTAATTATATTCTGTATCCATAGACACTGTTGCAGCCAGGTGCCATGCAGTCCATTCCGACCCACAGAGACCCTATGCACAACAGAACGCAGCACTCCATCCTCACAGTGGTTCTCATTCTTGAGTCCATGATTGTAGTCACTCTGTCAGTCCATCTCATTGAGGTTCTGCCTTTCTTCTTTTTGACTTCTGATAGCATCCATCTCCTGATAACATATCCAAGATATGGGAGACAAAATATCTCCATCCTTGCCTCAAAGGAGCACTCCGAATGTACTTCTTCCCAGACAGTTTTGTTCTTCCTTTGGCCGTGGCACTTTCACTATGTCTCTCCAGCAGCATGATTCAGATGCATTCATCTTTCTTCAGTCTTTCTTATTCAATGTGCAACTTTCACACACATATGAAATTGAAAATACAATGGCTTGAGCGAGGCGCACCTTAGTTCTCAAAGCAACATGCTGGCTTTTCAGTCCCGTAAAATGGGTTGTGCAACAGATTTACCCTATGTGATGTATCATTTGATCTCATGACTGCTGCTTCCAGGATCATGGATTGTGCGTCAAGCAGATGACATCCTTGACAACTTCGATCTTTTCTGCGGTCATCACTACTGATGCAGTTGTGTGGATTTAGATCTTCTTTACATTGAGTCGTAATCCAGACCTGAAGGCTGTAAGGCTTGCAAGGTTTCAGCAGCAAGCGCTTCAAGTCCTCCTCACTTTAAGTTTGTGTTGCATACCTGAAGTTGTTAAGAAGACTGCCTACAATCCTGAAACTGCCTTCTTCATAGAATCCAGCTTCTCTCATCATTTGCTTAGTATACAGATTACATATGTTATGGTGAGAATAAAACACCCTGATGTGTACCTTTTCTGATTTTAAACATGCAGTATTTCCTTGTTATGCTTGTACAACTGCCTCTTGATCAATGTACAACTTCTGTGTGTGGTGTTCTGGAACTCCTAGTCTTCTCATGGTTATCCACAGTGTGCCATGATCCACAGTTTAAGGCCTTATATAATCCATAAAACAGGAGTGAAAATATTTTTTTATTCTCTGCTTTCAATTATAACTTCAAGAATTGTTCACATATTGAAGACCGAATGAATGACAGCAAAACATCATCAGATGTGGTTCCAGAGGATGGGTCACTTGGGTCTGAAGGTACTTGAAACAGTGGTTGAGGAGAAGCAGCATTTTCAGAGTGTAGTTAACCATAGTGAACTGAGTTGGTAAAGCTTGTGGGAATGGAGTCTTCCAGATCTTCATGTGCTTTTTGGGTATGACTCAAGTTAAGGAGAAACAGCTGAAAATATTTGATAATTATTGAAGCTTAGAACGTGTGAAATATGAATCCAAGAAATGTGGAAGTAGTCTAAAATGGAAAGCAATGTATAAAAGGCAATATCTTTGGCACTAATGAGCTGAAATGAACTAATATTCACCATTCTGGATCAGAAAATCATATGATTTTCTATTCTGGTAATAGCCCAATCAAGTAGAATGGCATAGCATTTATTGTCAAAAAGGACAGTGCAAAATCAACCAGGAAGTACAGTGTTGTCTGTGATAGGATTTTTATCTATCAGCCTTCAAGGGAATCTAGCCAATACAGTTCATATTTAAATTTCTACACCAAGAACAAAACTAGTGATGAAAAAATGAAAGAATTCTACCAAGGACTTCAGTCTGAAATTGATCAAATAAGCATTCAAGATGCACTGATATTTGTTGGTCATTGGCATGCAAAAGTTGGAAACAAAGTGGAAGGAACATTAGTTGAAAATGTGGACTTGGTCATAGAAATAAAGCTGGGGATCAAATGATACAATTTTGCAAAACTAATGACTTGTTCATAGCAAACACAGTTTCAGTAACACAAAAGGGGACTATCCATATAGACTTACCCAGATGGGATCCACAATAATCAATTTGATGTCATTTGTGGGAGCATATGCGGGAGAAACTCAATATCGGCAGCTAAATGCAAGCCAGAGGCCAATTGTAGAATAGAACAACAATTGCTCATATGCATGTTCAAAATAAAGCTGGAGAAAATTAAAGCAAGCCCACAAGGACCAAAATACAATCCTACAATTATCCCACCTGAATTTTGATAGCATCTCAAGAACTAACTTTATGCACTGAACCCTAATGACAAAAGACCTGATGAGCTATGGGAGACATCAAGACCTTCATTGATGAAGAAAGGAAAAAGGTCATTAAAAGGAAGAAAAGAAAAAACAGATCAAAGTGGATGTCTGAAGATTATCTGAAACTTTAATATGTGGTGATGCAAATCACTTTGCCTTGGATCAGGTGCAACCTAGTCCTCATAGTCACAGCTTGCTCTTTAAAGGGTCCTTAATGCAGTACACTCCCCAATGTCAGTATGTCCTTTGATTTCTTTACTGCTTCTCCCATGAATGTTGTTTTCAGATCCAAACAAGGTACATATTAACTTTTTCTGTTTTTTTTATGATGTTATCTGTTGATTGGCTTATGAGAAAGTATACTTACATTGAGTTCTAATCCATATTGAAGACAGTCTTTGAAACTATTTTCTCCATGTTTGTTTGTAATATTCCTAGAGAATAATATAGCATGCTTGAACTTTTGATACATAAGAGCTTTGATTTTTTTTAATTGGGAGTTGATATATATATCATTTTGTTCCTTAGTTTAACCACATCAGGTAACATTGTCCAATTGTTATCACAATCAGTTTCCAGACATTCTTTACCTTCCTAGACTTCTTGATATTGGTTCACTTTTAGTCCGGGCCCACCACCATCAGCACTGTACCCACTCCATCCAGAAGCCTTTATTCTACTTGCTCTCCCTATAGCTTAATCAATCCTGGGTTTCATATACCAAAAAATATAACATACATTCAAGAGATTGACCCCAATGATGAACACATCTAAGAGAAAACCTAATATCATCAACAACAAAAACCCCAAATACAGAAATGTTGAAAACCAGATCAGGTCTCGCATGTGTCAAAAGGAGTCTTTAATTGACAAGGTTTTAATTGTTCAAGTCAGGTTTATTCCTTTGATCTTCAATATTCATCTCTCCAATATGCTACTCTGTTTAGTAACCACTTTCCTCCCATCTCTCCATTGTGGACAGAGGGAGATTGCCAGTCTTATTTTGTATATAGCTTCCACAAATATATCTTGGACTCCCACTGTCATCCATAGCCTTCTGCAAACTGGATAGTCACAATTTAGGATCTGATACCATTCTTTCCTTCTACTTTGCTTATATGATTTACAATAATTGATCATCAATTTTCTTTTGAATGTTGCTCTTGATGTCATGATTTTCTAATTGTGGAGACATCATGAACATGTACATGAGGGCCTACCTTATCTTCTGGGATGTTTATGTCTGTAAAATTTAAATTTTTGTTTAGCTGCCATTTAACCTGGAATATAATGAATTTAGCATAAATTCTTCTTGAATATTTAATTAAATTTTGAAATGACTACGGAACTACCATTACCACATTACTCTATGGAGTGCTGACGATTCCAAAATGGATATCTGTAGTTACTGTCAACATCTCTAAGCTAATTTCAGTGTATAAAACAAACTAACAATTTTGCTATGAAGATGATTCAGTTTCATAGGGTTTCCAAAGTTGTATATCTTAATGGAAGCAGACTCCCTCATCTGTCTCTGGCAGAGTGATTCAAACCATCAACCTTTTTAGTTAGCAGCTGAGTGCTTAACCACTATCCCTCTATGAAACAAAAACCCATACCAAGCAAAACCAAACAGAACAAACAAACAAATAAACAAAAAGCACTGCTGATGAGTTCATTTTGATTCATAGTGGCTGTGTATAACAGAGTAGCCCAAGCTTAGAAAAGTCAAGCCCCTCTTCCTCATTGAATGAAGATCTATGAAGATCGAATGAAGATACCCCACTCAGAGTGCCACAACAATACAGAGTGCCTGTATTTCCAGTTCTCATCTCTGCTACTTGCCCTAGTCTTATCTCCATGAGTTTTTCATTTATTTGTAATCAGTTCAATTTTCCCGGTTGTACAGGATTGTTGTTTTGTTATCTATATTAGAATTCTTGACTGTGTCTCCAATATCCATTGGATTCATCTTCTAATTTTCCCTCTTTCAAATCACTGGGAACACCATTCAATCAGCTATTTGTGCCAAAATTCCAGGCATCATCACCAATTACCCTTTTTATCCTGTACCATAAATTCAATCCATTATCAAGTTCTGCAAGAGTTCTACATTCAAAATATAATCTGAATTCAATCACTTTTCATTGCTTTGGCCTCCTAACTTACCTGACCTACCACAAAAGACGCAGGTTGATCTTTGTAACCATGAGTCAGGGCATGTGACTTTCTAGTCCAATAATATTCTCCCCAGAGGCTTGTCAATACATTTAAAAGAAATTTTAAATACCACTCTCCTAACTGCATTCCTGATCACCCAATCTAAAATAACATTCTGTCTCCCTCTGTAGCCTTTTAACCTTTTCATTTTCTTCATTGCACATGAAAGTGATAGCACTCACATGAATGCACAGATGCCTCGCAATTTAAAATGCATTTGGTGACCCACACTTGCAACAAATTGTCCAAAATTGTACAGTGAAAGAAAGATGCACATAATAGGTTCAGAGAAGATAAGTTTGCTGTTTCTAATATCAAATAAAATGAATATTATCTAATTGACCTAGCTCTAAAGGAATGGTATTCTACTTCCCTACAAAGAAAGGAGTTAAGAATAAATCACATGGTCGATGATGGTAAGATTAAAACAAAGAAGCTTTCAAGTGAGGACACCAATGAAAATGCATTATGGAAACACCTTAAATAACAATTTTATTGTTTTTGTTCAGGTATTAGCTAATGATTTTTTCCCCAATGTAGTGCACCTTTATTTTTGTTTTGTTTTCATTTTTGTATTTTTTCTTCTTTTTTTCATTTTTGAAATTTAATCATTTTATTGGGGACTCGTACGTCACTTTTCACAATATGTAGTTAATATACTGTGTCAAGCACCTTCACCTGCCTACTTTTGTTAACATTCTCCAAATATCCACTTTTCTACTCGGGCCCTTCATATCAGCGTCTCATCCTTCCCCTTCCTTCCTTTCCTCCCCTGTCCCCAATTCTCATTACTTTATAAATTATTATTGCTTTGTCATGTCTTACACTGCCCGACATCTCCCCCGTCCGCTCATCACGATGTCCGTCTTTCAGATAGGAGGCAATCTGTACATCCCCACAGTTGGCTTCATTTCTCCACCCCACCTCCTCCCCACCCATCTGGTAATTCCACTCTCACTACTGGCCCCGAGGGGTTCAACTGCCCTGAGTTCCCTGTTTTTCCAGTACTTATCTCAACCAGTGTACCTCCTCCAGTCCAGCTGGATTTGCAAGGTAAACTTGGAACCATGATAGTTGGGTGGAGGAAGTCGTCAGGAACTAGAGGAAAGTTTTATGCTTCACCGCTCCCTCACTGTACCTTGACTAACCTGTCTCCTCCCGGTGACTCCCCTGTAAGGGGGTGTCCAATTGCCCACAAGTGGGCCTTGCGTCCCCACCCTGCTCTCCCCTTCATTCTTATTGATTTGATTCTTGTTCTTTGGTATGTGATATCTGCTTCCTTCGAGCCCTCCTGATCACGCAGGTTGGTGTGCATATAAAAACTTTCTTATATCATAATGCAACTTACTGTACATCTTTTATGTTACAATATTTGACTTCATTCTACTTTATGTATTAATTGGATGAAATAATAAACTACATTTGAGTATATAAAAAAGAATTAGCTAGAGTTTTCTAAATTAAATAAGGATATTCAGTTGCTTGAAAATATGGATATAAGTGCTGAATTTTTTGCAACAGTGGCAAGACAGATTCTGTGAGTAGTGAGATATTACAATGAAATACAAGAAGAAGAAAGAAAGGATCATAAGTGTAACTGTCACTAATTTTGAGCTAAAAATGCTACCATCAATCTCAGGGATAATCTAGATAATTATGAACCTTCCAAAATTGGATTTATTATTTCAACTGAAAAATGTCAATGTCCCACAATTTTCTTCATCAGTAGAATTACTTTCATGGTTTGTGTATTTTAAAATATGTATTAAGATTTATTAGAACATTATCATTAGCATGCAAGTCAAATTTTACTGATTATCACTTAACAATGGTTGCAGCTGTACATTGATAGAAAGCTGCCAGAAATTTAGGCTGGATTCAGAAGTCTGGGAATGACGGATATCATTGCTGATGTCAGATGGATCTCAGCTGAAAGCAGAGAATATCAGAAAGGTGTTTATTTGTGCTTTATTAACTATATGAAGACACCTGATTGTGTAAAGCATAACAGACTATGAAAGGCCTTGAGAAGAATGGAAATTCTAGAACACTTCATTGTGCTCACGCAGAATCTGTACATGAATCAAGAGAATTATGTGAACAGAACAAGGTATACTGCACAGTTTAACAGTAGAAATGGTACGTATTAGGAATGAATTCTCTCTACTTATTTGATCTGTATTCTGAGTAAATAATCAGATAAACCAGATTCTATGAAGAATGCAACATCAGGATTGAAGAAATGCTTATTAACAACCTGCAATGTACAGATGGCACAACTTTGCTTGCAGAAAGTGAGGAAAATTGGAATCACTTGTCGGTGAACATAAAACATTGCAGTCTTCAGTACGGATTACCACTGAATGTAAAGAAAATAAAAATCCTCACTGCTGGATCAATCATGATAAATGGATAAAAGTTTTAAATTGTAAGAGATTTTATCTTTCTTGGATCCACAAGCAATGTTCATTAAAGCATCAGTCAAAAAGGTAAATCGGCTGCACAAGACCTCTTTAAAGTGATGAAAAGTCAGGATGTTACTTTGAAAACTAGTCAGACTCTAAGGAAGACTGAGGAAGAATCGATATGCGTATTTGAATTATAGTGCTGACAAAGAATATTGAGAGAATCATGGACTGCCAAAAGAACAACTCAATCTTGGAAGAAATACAACAAACGTTCACTTTAGAGGCAAGGATGGTGAGACGCCTTATGAACTTCGGACATATTATCAAGATAAAGTAGTCTGTAGAAAAGGGCATTATACTTGGTAGAGAGGTAACAGAAGAGAAGAAGACCTTTGATGACATGGATCGAGACAGTGACTGTAACAATGGGCTCCGACATAAGAGCAATGGTGAGGTTGGAGTCAGATCTGAGCACCCTGAGGTGCTGTGTCAGAATGGACTCTACAGAACCTAAAGACAACCTGAAAATAGATCTGCAAGTTGATGAAATGACATGAAACGAGATCAAGGATTAAAGTTTTTAATAATAAAACTGAATCCATGTCCAACTTTGGATGGAGTTGTGTCATAAGTTGGGGGGTCTAAAAAGTTCACAGAAAAATGGAATCCTCCCTTTTGATCTATGTCGTTGTTTCAGTTTTTTTTTTAAGTTAAGGAGAAATACATGTGTATTAAATCTCCAGTGGATGCTCCCTGCCCATAGACTAAGGATTTAACTAGATTTGTTCTCATATAAAGTCAATTATGACAGAAATCGTTAAGTTGAAACTTATCATTTGATCTCCCCTTTGACACATTTAAAAATTGTTCTAGTTATTAGTATTTTCTACTTCCTTTTCGATTAAAGTCTTCTCTATTTTATTATTTTTTCGGGTTTTTTTTTGTGTGTGTGTGTTCTATGTAGGAAGTCCAGGATAGCTAAATCTACAGAGATAGTAGCTGGATTAACATATTCTTGGGGTTATGGTGGAGGAAGTTGGAAGGAAATTGGGAGCCAATAACACTGAGTACAAGAAAGAAGAAAATATTATAAAATTGATTGTGGTAGAGATTTTGCAATCTTTTTCACATTATTTAACTATTCAATTGTATAATATGTGGGTTACGTGCCAATAAAATTCTTTAGAATGAAAAAAGTAATGGAATTTTCTCATGAGTATATATACACACATACACACATATATGCATGTATGTGTGTGCATGTGCTCTAGATGCAAAATATATTTGTATATAAATTTGCTGCTTATTTCCCTAATGCAATGTCAACTTTGTGAGAGCTGTGGTCTTCATTGTCTTGTCTGCTGCTCTTTTTCTAGCACCTGAATTAATTCTTGGCACATAGTAGAGCCTTAATTTGTTGAATAAATAAATAAGTGTGACTAGACAAAGGTCAGAAGATCCTTTCTCATATATCTGAGATAATCAGAGGATATTTATGAAAATTATTACTCATCAATCTGGTAAAGGCCAGGTTTTCTGTACTGAACAGATGTTTCAGAGTCATATCTTGAATATTTGAATGGATAAAATGAAAACACCTTTATTAGTTGACATAGAAAAACATCTAAAATACCTCTAAACTTATTATTTCTCTTAACTCAAACAACCAAAGATGTTTTTAAAAATAAAATTGCAATTGAAAAATCATAGATTCTGGGCAAATATACTATTCAATACAGGAAAAACAATTTGTGGAGAAAATAAAGCTGTTAAATATGATAAGTAATAGCATTTGAGGGGACAGGATATGAAGAAATCAAAAGTTTCTTTGAATTTCTACACAATGGCTGCTCGTGATTTCAAAGATGCCTTGAAGTTTTCAGAACAAACTTTTACAAAAATTCTATGTGAAACTGACCTTAAGTAGCATTAAAACTGACCTAACATGAAATTATTGGGCTACGAATAAAGGTAGCTTGTACCTGATCCCTGAGACATGCAAAGTTAATTGAAAAATATTTTCATGTTAAAGGAAGCAGATATTTCTGAATAATATGAAATTTAAGAATTTAAGAAAATATGGATTTGACAGTATAATCTATTATTTTCTAGCAAGAACATAAGAAATTGGCATACAAATATAACTAAGTCATTTCTATTTTATTATATGGAGAAAGTTATTATTCCCTAGCTTTCTGAAAGTTTTTATAGGAATCATAATACAGGAGTCTAAGACCTTGGGCCAAACCACCCCCCAAAACAAAAAAACAGACCAAAGATCTGAGGCCAATTTACAGTTTGGATTTCTCTCACCATTTCCTTAGATGTTCTCCAGTAAGGTTTTATCTTACAACAAAAAGGAACAATAACGCTTTAAATTTAAAGTGGTGGTAATTCGGTGTCTTAAATAACCTTCACACCAAGTCTCTAAATTGATTTTCTTTACCAGTAAAACAGATTAAATAGTTGTTTTTATGAAATTAGCAACTTTCCCCAAATTGTAGAATTAGTAGGAGTTTCTAAGCTGGAGTGACTATCATACTGTTCAGGGGTCCTCAAACTTTTTAAGCAGGGGACCAGTTCACTGTCCCTTAGACCCTTGGAGGGCTGGACTATAGTTAAAAACAAACAAGCAAACAATGAACAAATTCACTGCAGGCCCGGGATGAGTTGGCTGCTAAACACTCAGCAGGCCAGATAAATGTCTTTGGCGGGCCGCATGTGGCCCGTAGTTTGAGGGCCCCGTTTACTGTTAAATTAAGGACAATTCCAAATTGGGGTGTCATTAGAGAAACAGAATAATCAGTTTGACTTAAAAGGTCAGTGAAAGGTGCCTGTTAGATATTTAAATGGAATTTTCTAGAGTAAGTAGGAATTCTGGTCTTAGAGTTCAGAAAATAAGCAGATAACATAAATTGACATAGGAATGAATCATGAATCCTGAAACATAGAAATCCCTCAGGTGGCTTAGCAGTATGTGAGAAGATAACTGAGGCTATGAAGAAAAGGAATATCATCACTGTGGCAGTCATATGCTTATGTTAATTTTATGATTGGAATGTAGGGGTGGAGTCTAACATGTTAATCTGGAGATAGCCATTGAGCAGTCAATGAGGCCTCTGTGTGGGTATGGCTTTCTCCTGAGACTTATGAGAAATCTCGCGATATTTCCCTTGTGAAGATGAGAAGCTATCTTCCCTGGTTGTTGGGAGTTAGTCTCAGAAACAAGGAATTACGGACAAGTCAAGATGGCAGTGTCCGAGCTGCTGCAGGAGCCGGAAGAGAAGCCACATGGCCTTGCCCTGATGGAATCAGACCTCTGAAGCTGGAGAAGCCATGGGGAGACCTCTGCCAGGGATGAGTTGCTTCTGCTGTTGATGGACCCTGAGCCCTGGAAGCGAGGAGCCATGGGGAGACCCCTGCCAGTGCCGGGATTCTGCACCCACTGACCTGTGACTTCATGAGTTGGAAGGAGACTTTATAGACTGATTTCAGGCATATGGGTTAATATCGGACTTATGACTTTGAACTGGACTGGGCTCAAAGTCCTGTTCTTCTTGTATATAAACCTTTTCCTTATATCTATATGTGTGTCTATGAAATTTGTTCCTCTAGCCTACCATGACTAACACCATCACTTAAGGAATGTGTAGGTCAATGTGAGAAGTTTCTGGAGGGCACAGATAGTTAAGCACTTGACTACTTTGATGTTTGAAGTTGTGTATCAACTTGATGAGGATTGATTCTTAGTGGTTTGGCAATTATGATGTAGTCATTCCCATGAAGATTTCTGATACAATAACATTCATGATAATTTGGCAGGATATTTCCATGGGGAGGGGGTGATTCCTGCACTGATTATATGGATTTTCTGGCAAAGCTTGCTAAGTTTTTGCTCATTCTGGATCCTGCATCTGGCTTATATATAAATTTCGGTTGTTTTATTTCTCCAGAGAACTCAGCCTATGAAAACAACTGTGATCCAGACCTACCTAGAGGTGCCTCCATAAAAAATGACATATTTCCAAAAGGTTACATTCTTGAATTTCAACTCTATAATACATAGGATTGTTATAAGTTAGAATTGACTTGTAGCAAATTGTTTTGTTTAGCTTGGGAGAGGCCAGTATGAGAACCCTGGGTAGTGCAAGTGATCGCTACTCTGTGGCTAACAGAAAGATGGGAAGTTTGAGTTCACCCAGAGGTAATTTAGAAGAGAGGTCTGGTATTCATAAGATGTGGATAACCTAATAGAACCCAAGTTCTAGTCCGACACACTTGTATTGAATTCACTTCTATGGCAACAGTTTAAGTCAGATGAATCAGAATGGATCCTAAAACATTGGGGAGATGAAAAGAAGAAAGACTTAAGGAGGAAATGTTACTTGGTCTTAACTACCTGTGGGGTGATTAAAAACATCCTGGAGATAAAATGGACATCTGAGTCTTTATATCTAAAATAGGGCTTCATTATATTTTTATACAACAGCGTGGTTTTAATAATCCCCTTCCTCACCTAGAGAACGGGAAGCTACCCTTAAAACCAGAGTGAAGCAAGAATAAACACTCTGGAGTTATTTTTTGGTTTTTAATCATTTTATTGGGGGACTGATACAACTCATCATAATCCACACATACATGGTGTCAAGCACTTTTGTACATTCGTTGCCATCATCATTTTAAAAATATTTTCTTTCTACTTGTACTCTTGGTATCAGCTCCTCATTTTCCCTCCCTTCCTTACCCTCCCTTCCTCATGAACCTTTGATAATTTATAAATTATGTTTATTTTTTCATGTCCTATACTGACCAATGTCTCCCTTCACCCACTTTTCTGTTATCCATCCCCCTGGGAAGGAGTGATATATAGATCATTGTGATCAGTTCCCCCTTTCTCCCACCACCTTCCCCTTCCCCCAGCTGGTATTGCTACTCTCAATATATGTTCTGAGGGGTTTGTCTGTGCTGAATTCTCTGTGTTTCCAGCTCTTATCTGTATGTGGTCTATCAGGATTTGTCAGGTAGAATCAGGGTCAAGTTTATGGGATGGGAGAAATTATTAAAGAACTAAAGGAAAGTTGTATGTTTCGTCAGTGTTATACTACGCCCTGATTGGCTCATCTCTTCCTTGTGATCTTTTTGTAAGAAGATGTCCAATTGTCTACAGATGGGTTTGGGGTCTCAACTCTGCACTCCCCGTCCTTCACAATTATATAATTTTTTGTTCTGGGTTTTGATACCTAATCTCCTCAACGCCTTGTGATCACACAGGTTGATGTGTTTCATCCATGTAGTCTTTGTTGCTTCTCAGCTAGATGACTGTTTATTTATTTTTAAATCTTTAAGACCCCAGAGGCTGTATCTTTTGATAGCTGGGCACCATCAGCTTCCTTCACCACATTTGCTTATGCACCCATTTTGTCTCAGCAATTGGACTACACACTATGTTAAATGATTAGTTGCCTCTTGTCTTGAGCACCTTTTGACAGTTCGGAAAATAAAGAAATCAGCTGGCTTATGCCCTGGGAAATTGGCCTTTCAGTCTTTAAATTGTTTTCTCCAGTAGGTAGATTAAGAGTCAGTTGGCTTACACACCAGGACAGTACCCTTTCAATCTCTAAGCTTTGCACAGTGACTCGACCCAGTCCTTTCAAGATCAAGACACAGTCTTTTAACCAATTTATTCCAATGGGAATTCACACATATCAATAGCAAGGTAAGAAAAAAACAGACAAGATTTAGCAGAAAGAGCGAAAGAGTGGACATTCTGCTTGCATTGCAGCAGTCACAATTTCTCCCCTCTGGGCTATTGACTGGATTCTTATACAATTTTTTGACTAGGGGCGGGGTAGTCATAAGTGTGGTCATGGGGGTTCACTCCAATAAGGAGTGCAACCTCAAGTATTTAGTCCAGTAGCCTTGGACTCAGCCATTTTGTTCTTTACTTCTTAATTCTCTGTGACCTCTTGTTAGTCTTCTTATTGTTCATGGATACTCCATTTTTTTATGTTCTATTCACCTCTTTAAAAGACAAGTTCCTAGGGCTGAGCCCCGGTGGCATAGTGGTTGTGCGTGGGACTGCAGCCCACTGGGATGGAGGTTCAATTCCTGCTCACAGGAGCAAAGGCTAGGCCTCCTACTCCCACCACCAGGGCAGTGATGCCTAAAAAAATAAAAAAATAAATATAAAAAAAATAAAAATAAAAGACAAGTCCTGGGCTGAGCCCCAGTGGCGTAAGTGGTTGAGTGTGGGACTTCAGCCCGCAGGCGGCGGCTCTCAGAAGTGGCACTGGGTAGCACCCATGACCACCAGAGGCAGTGATGCCCACCCCCCCAAAAAAAGACAAGTCCTTTTATTACTGTTTCTTGGACTGCCATAAGTTCTTCCATTTTTAATTTACCACTTGGCCCAAAGCAGAGAATGCCAGAAAGATGTTTACCTGTGTTTTTTTGACTTCAAAAGGATACTTGACTCTGTAGATCCTAGCAAATTTTGCATAACATTGTGAAAGATGGGAATGCCAGAACACTTAATTGTATTCATGAAGAATCTTTTTTATCATTAAATCATTTTATTGGGGGCTCATGCAACTCTTATTACAACACACATATAATAGGTGTTTGAGCTTAACAAGGGGATACTGTGAAGTTAGAAAAGTTGTGAATCAATATTGTATCTTTTCAACATACTTATTCAATCTGTATGCTGAGTAAATAATTCAAGAAGTTGGACTATAAAAGAACAACACAGCTTCAAGATCAGAGAAAGACTCAATAACAACTTTCAGTATGTAAATCTCGCTTGCTTTATAAAAGTCAGGTGGACTGGAAGACTTTATTGAAGAATATCAAAGACTTCTATGTGTATTAAGGAAGCAAAATCCTTACAACGGGACCAATAAGCAATGTCATGATAAATGGAGAAAATATTGACGTTTTCAAGGCTTTAATTTTACTTGGTTCATTGCCCATGCAAGCAGCAGTCATGAAATCAAAAGATGTATCCATTAAGCAAGTCAGCTACAAAAGACCTTTTTCAAGTATAACGAAGTAATGATGTCACATAGAATTCTAGAAGGGGCTAGACCCAAAGCATGATATTTTCAATTACACTATATGCATGAGAAAACTAGACAATGAATAAGGAAGACCAAAGAAGAATTGAAGAATTTGAGTCATGGTTTCAGTAAATAACATTGTATAGATCGGGGGGAAAAGAACATTTCATATGCCAGGGGCTGTTAAAAGAATAAACAACTCGAGGGCTGAGCCCCAGTGGCGTAAGTGGTTGAGTGCAGGACTATGGCCCGCGGGCTTGGCGGTTCAAATCCAGCGGTGGCTCTCAGAAGCAGCACTGGGTAACACCCACGACCATCAGGGGCAGTGATGCCCCCCCAAAATTTTTTTTTAAAAAAAGAACAAACAACTCTGTCTTGGAAGAAGGGCAGTCCAAATACTCCTTAGAAGTGAAGATGACAAAACTTGGTCTCATGTGCTTTGGACAAGGTATCATGGGACCAATCACTGGAGGAGGGCATTGTGCTTTGTAAAGTGGAGGGTCAGTGAAGAAAAAATGATCCTCAATGAAATGACTTGGCACAGGAGTTGCAGACGATTGGGAAGTTGGTGGAGTACATGTTTCATTCTGTTGTACATAGGGCTGCTCTGAGTCTTAACTTACTTAAGCACTTAACAACAGCTTATAAAATATTTTAAAATTATCTTTGTGGAGTAACACATAGACAGAAGAATTTATTTAAAAAGAAAAGTGCCAGCTAAAAACTTTAGTTTTTCTATTGCAGTGACAATGTACATAGCTCTTAGAGCATGCTTTATATTTTAAAATGTGCTTAAGTTTAGAGACAAGAAACTTTTTTTCATTTTTTCATCTTTTTACAAACTGAAAATTGCTCTTGTTTTATGTCTTAAAGGAGATGTAAACTATATTGTATGAAAAGAAGTATTCTCAATGCTTTGACCAAGCTTATAAAGTGATGGTAAAGATGCCCCAAAGATTATTATTGGATATCAGCTCCCACTTACTTGATACAGTAACTTCAGTTTACATCATGAAATTGTTTACTTGGTTGATTGACAGCTGCATTTATAATAGCTAAAGTCTGGTTCTTAATCCTGCCTATACTGTCAAATTCCCTGGAGAACTTTAGAAGGTATTCAATGTCCAGTACCCACCCCTAGAGGTTCTGTTTTAATTAGCCTAGGAGCAGTCTGGGCATTAGAATTTTTTTTAAAGCTTTCCAGTAAAGTTGAGAATCAGAATTCTAAACCCACAATTTCTTTCATTTCAAGCAACATCTTTCATTGATTAAAAGCAAAACCTAAACTATTATGTCTCTCTACTGACAACCCGTTTTTCTGGTTTTCCTCTTACCTTTCTGACCTTTTCAATCTCATTCACTGTAAGTGAACTCCAGGGCTCCATCTTGATTTTGCTTTTTTTTCTTTAGTTATATTGGCCCCTTTGTTGGCCTCAATTAATGTGGTGCTGGAGCTAACTGCCATCAAGTCAGACTGTAGCTGATGCACAATGGAATGAAGACTGCTCAGTCCTTTGCCATCTCTCTGATCAGTTGTAGACAGATTGCTGTGATCCATAAGGGTTTTATTGGATTTTTTCAGAAAATGGATCATCAGGCCTTTCCCCCTATTCCTTTATACTCTGGAATCCCTGTTGAATTTTATTTAGTGTTATAGCAACTTTCAAGACCTCACTGACAGATGGATTATGACTTTGCATGAGGTGCATTGCCTGGGAATCTAATCAGAGTTTTCTGCACAGAAAACAAGAATTCTAATCACTGAACTTCCTACTTCCATTGGTTGAACATATACTCATTTCTAACTCCAGCTCTGATATTATGACCGAAAAACAGGCTTTATTATTTTTTAATCTTTGAACTTCAATATCTCATTAGAAGGTAAAATTAAACTGGACTCCAATACCACACCGACAAATTCTTTGCTTATATGCATTGACCATAGGGCAAAAATCACCCTTGATGGTTCTCTTCTCTTCACCAATCCTATATTAAATCTAGTTGCAGAAGTCTTATAAAGGGTCTTCAAAAGTATTGTGAACATTTTTCATTATCTTTTCATTTCATTTTCCACAAACTTTAAAAAAATGACCAGTAGACTCAAGTCTCATGTCAAACAAAACCAAATTTCCCTATGCTGGTCTACAAAGCTTTATGTATTATACATGGCCCCCATCTCCACCTCTGATCACATATCTTGCCACTTGTTCCTCTTACTCTATTCCAGTCATCCTGGCATTTCAGGTCATCAAGTTTGCTCATAGCATTTGAATTTCTCATATCATTTAAATTTAAGTGTCACTTCCCGAGAGACCATCCTTGGTCATTATGTTAGACAGGGATCTGTAAAGAAACAAAACTAGGACACCAATGTTCTTTATATCTATATCTAACATAAGAAATAAATAGCTAATAAATCTATAGAGCAGTACAAATGGCTCAGTGAAACTCACTGGCAGTCCGTCAAGTGTTGAGGGCCGATGGTTAGTTCCCTGTTGAGCAATTCAGGTTATCCCACCACATGTGGTACAATAAACATACTTATCACAATCCACCCCTTGCCAACTGGGCACCTGCACACAATTCTTTAGCCATATATTATTTCCAGACATTAATGAAATCACACTTATACTTAACATCAAACATCCATCATACATATATAAATGAAAACACACTGAGTTCAATTGTATCTGATACATCATGCATGAACAAAGGAAAGATATTCAGGAAGCATACATGAAGAAAATAAACTAACGGTCACAAACCTCACTTTTGCAATTGATCTCCTAGTCATAATTGATAGGTAGAACTACCTCCTTCTCCTACCCATTCTGTATTATCTTTGCCCTTGGCAAGCATCTCAGCTGGCTGTGTTGTTTTTTTTTTTTCCTTGTGGAGTGACACAGGTCTTCATTCTTAAGGGGTCTGGGTCATTAGATATTCTGTCAGGATTGGGTTGCTGTAACTTACCCTTTACTTTCATCACAGGGCATGATGGCACTAAGAGTTGACCTATGGGATGTCCTGGATTCTGGATATATTCTTCTTTACTGGATTCCGGACATATCCTCCATTAGGTAGCGCTAATACAATTTCTCATTGGTAATGAGGATCAATAGCATCAGTACAGTGACACTCTTCCTGACCTGTTGATTCAAAGGTATGAGGTGCCCAAAGTGGCCAGGAGAAATTCTCAGCTGCCAGTCCAGTGGAAACCGACCTGTGTTTCCAGGTGGGAAAGTCCCTTCCTTTGAGACCAGAACCTCCAGGCCTGATGTGCACACATAGGGTTGCTGGGACAGGAAGCAAAAATGATGTAAGTGGATCCCTATGGGTAATAGTGAGTGGTGCCATGCAAGCTTCCACCACTTGGTTCTTGGATCCATAAATTCTGGCTATTGGGGACACAGCACCACATATTTACAACTGGTTTAGAGCATTTACAGCTTCCTGGAGAACATTAACCCAGCCCCGCAAGTTGGTGCCACCTAGTTGGTGCCATAATTGTGTCTTTAGGAGACCATTCCATCATCTTATCAAGCTAGCTGCTTTAGGATGATGAGGAACATGATACAACCAGTGGATTCTATGGGAATGGGTCCATTGCCACACTGCATTTTCTGTGAAGTGAGTTCCTCGATCTGAAGCAATGCTATGTGGGATGCCATGCTGGTGGATGAGGCAGTCTGTAAGTTCATGAATGGTAGTTTTGGCAGAAGCATTTTGTACAGGGATGACCAATTCATATCCAGAGTAAGTGACTATTCCAGTAAGAAAAAAACACTGCCCCCTCCATGATGGAAGTGATCCTAAGTAATCAACTTGCCACTAAGTCGCTGCTTGATCTCCCTGGGGAATCGTCCTATATCTTGGACTTAATGTTGGTTTCTGCTGCTGGCACATGAGGCACTCAACAGTGGCAGTGGCCAACTTAGCCTTGGCGAGTGGAAGTCCATGTTGCTGTGCCCATGGATATCCCCCATTGCTGCCACCATGTCCAAATTGTTCATGTGCCTATTGGTTGATGACAGGGGTGGCAAAGGAAAGAGGAGGATCAGTCTTCATACTTGATTGTTAAAATCCGCCTCTCCAGAAGTAACCCTTTTGTGAATGCTCACGTGATACATGGTTATTTTTACTTTCTTGGCCTATTCAGAAAGATCTATCCACATACATTTTCCCCATACCTCCTTGTCACCAATTTTCCAATTATATTCCTTCCAAGTCCCTGACCATCCAGCCAAGTCATTACCCACAGCCCATGAAACAGTATACAGTCTCACATCTCACCATTTTTCCTTGCAAGCAACCTGAACGGCCAGGTGCACAGCTCAAAGTTCTGCCCATTGGGAGGATTTCCCTTCAACACTGTCCTTTAGGGAGATCCCAGAAAGGGGCTATAGTGCTGCTGTTGTCCACTTAGGAGTGGCACATCCATATCATACAAAGTCACCCATAAACTAAGCATAGCTTGTCTGTTCTTCACTTAAATTATCATAAGGAACTCACCAGGAGGCCATAGGTGCACACTGAGAGAGAAAAGGTAATGTGACAGGAGTGGTGACTGCAGGCTTTTGGGTCACTTCTTCATGCACCTTACTTTTACCTTCAAGTTCTGCTTTGGCCCAATCTCTTATGTACCACTTCAATTTAACAATGGAGTGTTGCTATGTATGTCCAACTTTATGACTCTGTGGATCAGAAAATACTCAGTTCATGATGGGCAGCTTATGCCTCATGGTGACTTGGTGGTCCATGGTGAGGTGTTCAGTCTCCACCAAGGCCCTGAAACAGCTGTCTTTCAAAGGGGGAGCAATAGTCTGCAGAGGATGTTAGGACTTTACTCCCATATCCCAATTGTCTATGTTGTGATTCACCAATAGGGATCTGCCAAAGACTCCACACTGCATCCTTTTTTTAAAATAAAGATTTTATTGGGGGATCTTGCAACATTCAATACATCGTTTGTATTAAGCATACTTGTACACATGTTGCCACATTCATCTACATTTTCTACTTGAACCCTTCCAGCATAAGCTCCTCTTTCCCTCTATCCTCTAGTTCTTTATTTTTTTTAATTCCAACTCCCCATATTTCCCTTTCCCCCTTCTCCTCCACCATGAACTCCCAATACTTTACAAATTGTATTACACCTCTTCATATCATACACTGTCCAATATGTCACTTCACTTAGCCCCCCCTCCCCGTTGTCCACAACCCAGAGAGGAGGTCACATGTAGATCCCAGAAATTTGTTCCCCCTTTCTACTCCACCATCCCTCAATCCTCCCAATATCACCACTCCCCAATAGTCTCAAGGGATTTTCTATCCTAAATTCCCACATTTCCAATTCCAGTGTACATCCCCTGCTCTAGCCGAATCTGTCCAGCAGAATTAGGATAATGATAGTCGGTGGGAGGAAGCATTTGAGAACCAGAGGAAAATTTCACATTTCATTGCTACTACACTGTACCTAAACCAGCTCATCTCCTTGCTGCAACCCCTCTGTAAGAGGATGTCGCTTCACATATTGACAGGCTTTCGTTCCCCAATCTGAACTCCCCCTCATTTATAATGATATAATTTTTAGGTCTTTGATGCTTGATACCAGATCCCTTTGACACGTCGTGGTCACACAGGCTGTTAGGTTTCTTCCATGTGGGCTTGCTTCTTAGCTAGATGACCACTTATTTGCCTTCAAGTCTTTAAGACCCCAGATGCACATCTTTTGATAGCCGGGCACCATCAGCTTTCTTCACCACATTTGCTTATACACATATTTGTCATCAGCAATCATGTCAGGAAAGTGAGCATATAATGTTATGATTATTAGCTTTTGAAACCTCATAATTGATCCCTTTGGCATCTCTTGGTCCCATAAACTGGTGTGATTCTTCCATGTGGACTTTGTTGCTTCTGAGCTAGATGGCCGCTTGTTTACTTATAAGCCCAGATGCTACATGTTTTGATAGCCAGGCACCATCAGCTTTCCCCACCACATTTGCTCATGCACACATTTGTTTTCCATGATTGTGTCAGGGATCTGTGCATCACGGAATGCCAATTTAATAGAACAAAATGTTCTTACACTGAGGAATTACCTGATCTGCTGTCTTAATTCTAAGCCTATAAGTATATGCATATTGATCTATTTCCCCATTGTCATATGAATATATACACCTATGTACATGCCTGTATTTAACCTCTATAAATGCCCCTTACTCCCCAATTCTTTTTTCCTATTTCCCTATACCACCTTCCGTCCCACCATCAAGCTCAACCTCCATTTGGGTTTCAATATTTTCTCTCTGCTACATTAGTCTTAATCAATCCCTATCGGACTTTCCACACTTACCTCCACACCGATTCTGAACCACATGCTACTCCCCCCATCCCTGTATCAGCCAACAGCCCCCGCCCCCAACCAACATCCACCCTGGTACCACCAGTCCCATCATCCCCACCTTCAGACTGCCCATCCAGCCCACCCTATCCAGATAGACCTGTAGAGAAAATAACATGCTCAATAAAAGGGCATCCCATAATGAAACAACCAAAGAAAAGTAAACAACGAAAACATCAACTAAAAACCCCAATATCCAACATGTAGACATACACCCCAATATATAAATAATAACAATATAAAAACCTACAAATAGTTTAAGGTCTGGTCATTGACCTCCAGGAGTGTCTCCTGGTTGAGTGAGATGGGGTGTTATACTCTGGTCACAAAGTATATCTTTGGTGCTCAATCTGGAACTCCATGTTCTGTTGCACACCCTTAGGTTTTTGGTGTGGTTGAGTCAGACAGGGTATAATCCTGACCCTGTATCTCCATTGTTGACCCCAAAATGTCTTTCGTCAGTGAGGGTAGCTCTATTTCTTATTGGGGCCGGCCATATGGTCCTCTATTTGTATAGGTAGTTCTGAGTGGGAATATCGTCTTGAAGGCTCAGTGAGTCAGGATGTACTTATTCTATCTTTCTCCCCCTTCATTTATTCTCGTGTACCCTGGTCAGGTATTTCTCTCTCCCCGAGCTGCAGCTTCGGGGCTGACCTCCATGGCAAACTCTCCTGGGGGAGAGGCGGGTGCCCCTATAGTTGAAATTGGGGTTGTTCGCTCAGACCTCTCTACTGGTTCTCAGCTCCATTGCTTCATGCTGCATTCACTTCCAGAAACACTTTATTTAAGATTGGTTCCTGTTTTCCTGTGGAGATATAAAAAATATGCTCCCCTTGGGTGGGTTAGTACCCCATTCCCTCTCTACTTAACACCATCTGACCTCCCACATCCAGACGTCCCATCCTAGTTGTCTCCTCTATGTAGCCCTGGATTTGATCTGGCCCCAGCTGTACTACCTGGTCCTTCACCCAGGATTTTCTGTATACTGTAGATTTTTCCCAATACCACTTTTGCATTTTTAAAAAATTATTGTTAATCTTACCTCAGTGGACTCATATTGTACATGTCCTTTTGCGCTTGGCTAACTTTGCTTAGCATAATTTTCTCCAGTTCTTCCCATGCATGTTCATCACTACTTTTCAGCAATGCATAGTACTCCATTGTATGTGTATATGACAGCTTTTTAATCCACTCATCAGTTGATGTAAATTTGGACTGCTTTCAATTCCTTGCGATTGTAAACTGTGCTGCGATGAACATTGCAGCACAGATGCCTGGTCATGGATTCTTATTTACCTCTTCTTGGAATATGCCCAGTAGGGGGTTGTTGCATCATATGGTAGTTCAATTTCCATCTGTTTTAGATATCTCCAAATTGATTTCCAAAGTGGCTGTACATACCTACAGGTCTACCGGCAGTGGATAAGAGCCCCTATCTCCCCATAGCTTCTCCAACACTTGCTGCTTTCTGACTTTTTGACTTGAGCTATCCTCGAGGGTGTTAGGTGGTATCTCATTGATGTTTTTATTTGCATTTCTCTTATGGCTCATGATTGGAAATATTTTCTCATATATTTATTGGCCATTGTGGTTTCTGCCTCTGTGAAACTTCTGTTCAGTTCCTTTGCCCACCTCCTGAGTGGACAAATAATTTTGCTCTTTTTGGAAGCTATCAGAGTATGATAGATTTCGGTCATAAGGCCTTTATCTGATTTGTCATTGCTAAAGATGTTTTCCCAGTCTGTCTGCTGTCTTATTACTCTCTTGGTGAATTCCTTCAATGTACATAGGTGTTTTATATTCAGTGTATCCCACTTGTCTATTTGTATTTCCTCTGTGTTTGTGTTCTTCCCTATTTCTGATAGCCTTATGTAATCCCTGTGCCAGTGTCCTCAGGTTGGTCCCAATTCCCTCATTGATGGCCCTAATAGTTTGGGGTTTTACTTTGAGATCTGTGATCCATCTTGAGTTTATTCTAGTGCATGGAGTCAGGTAAGAGCCTTGTTTCATTTTTCCACAGATAGATGTCCATTTTTTCCAACACCGCTTGTTGAAATGGGCATCTGTTTCCCATTTGATATTTTTTGGACCCTTCTCAAAAATCAGTTGTCTGTAGGCTGATGTTTTTATTTCTGAACTTTCAACTCTTTTCCATTAGTCTGAGTATCTATCATTATGCCAATACCATGCTGTTTTTTTTTAACCATTGTAGCTGTGTAGTATGTATTAAAATCAAGTAAAGCAAGCCCTCCCATGATGTATTTCTTCTTGAGGAGTTCTCTGCTAATTCTGGACTTCTTCCCTCTCCATATGAAGTTGGTAATCATTTTTTCCATTTCTTTGAAGAAGGATGAGGTAATTTTAACGGTATTGCATTAAACTTATATAAGTGTCTTGGGTAGAACTGTCATCTTTACTATATTGAGTCTTCTGATCCACAAGCATGGGATTTTTTCCACTTATTGAAGTCATTCTTAGTTTCTTGTATCTGTGTTTTATAATTTTCTTCATCGAGATCTTTTGTTTTGTCAGCTATATCCCTAGATATCTCAATTTGTGGTTGGCAATTGTGAAGGGTATCTCTTTTTTCATCTCCTCTACAGAGCTGACACCTCTAGCACCATTGGGTCAGCTGGATCTTATGGTCCCAGTGGCAAAGCAGCTTTCTTGGCAGCTTGAACCTATTGCAGAACCTTTTCTTGTTCTGGACCCCACTCAAAATTGGAGGCCTTTTGTGTCACTTCCTAAATACGTCAAAGTACATCACCCAAGTGAGTCATATGCTGCCTCCAAAATCCGAGGAGGCACAGTAGGCATTCTGCCTCCTGTTTAGTTGTTGGGGGGTGGGGGCAGATGCAGCAGCTTATTCTTCACTTTAATAGAATGTCTTGACATGTCCCACACCATTGAACCCCTAGACATTTTGTTTAGGTGAAGGGTGTCTCAAAAACCTATCACAGTCAACTTATTGCTTCACCTCCATTTCTGTATCACCCCAATTAACTTTCTTATCTATTACTGCCTCATTTTTTATAACATTTGTCACACGTCAATGTCACCTTGTGTATATATGACTATTGTGTCTCTCACTGTAGCATACATTACTGGTAATCTATCCAATCGACATTTATCCTTTATCATTGCTAAGAAACTTTATGTTTGGTCCAGTCTCAAACATGGGAGACTGGAACATTCCTATCAGGTAATTGTGTTACTTTTTTTAGAGATGGTTGGTGAAATGGGCATGTGAACAGATAAAGACCTTAATGTACTCCATTTCATTTTTAATGACTTCCAACTTTCTTAGATTCATTTTTTTGTACATTACACATTTTACACTATGGAAAATTTACAGCTGTTTCTTCTCTATTTGAATTGTGGCCCTATCAATATCTTTACTTCCTCCAAGTCAGATTTGATCCTGAAACCTTTGCTCCATCCATGTGATTAAGTTCAAGTCTACTTTATGGAGGCAACTCATACCCTTACTTCTTATTTTGAGTGTCTTAGTACTTGAGGGGCTCATAGTCCAGCATTACTTCAGGCCATATTCCACTATCTTGCTTTCTAAAACCTTATCAGCACAATTAAAAGCAAGATCAGATAACAAAGCTATTATTCACATTTAGGCACCAATGACTAAAATCAATGGTGAAGAATTGGAAGAATTCTACCAAGATGTCCCAACTGAAATTAGTTGATTCATTGATAAGGACTGATGAGTAGAATGTGAACTTTGGAAAATAAGGCTTTCATGATAGAAACAAAGCTATGCATATGGACCTTGGCCAGATGGAATACACAGGAAAAAAATTGACTATGTCTTTGGGAAGAGGTGATGGAGAAGCTCAATATCATCAGCCCAAACAAAGCAAGAGGCTGATTTAGAAACAGATTATCAAATGATGGTATGTAAGCTGAAGCTGCAGAAACTTAAAAGAAGTAAAAAATATGATGCTGATTTTATTCACCTGGATTTAAAGATCATCTCAAGAACAGATTAGACTTGAAGCAGTAATGACATGAAGAACAGAGGAGTTGTGGAATGTCATCAAGAAGCACACCAGCCTGTCTCGACATGATCACTGTATGCAAAGTGGGTGCCTAAGCAAATGTGGTAAAGAAAGTTGATGGTGCCGGGTTATCAAAAGATATAGAGTCTAGAGACTTAAAAATTTGAAGGTAAACAAGTGATCACCTAGCTGAGAAGCAAGAAAGGCCACATGGAAGAAGCACTGCAGCCTGTGTGATAACAAGGTGTTGATGACATCAGCTATCAGGCACCAGAGAAAAAAAATCGTATCATTGTGATTGAGGGGGAGTGCAGAGTGGGGACCGAAAGCCCATCTGTAGGCAATTGGACATCACCTCACAGAAGGGTACCAGGGAGGAGATGAGCCAATCAGGGTGCAGTGTAGCAATGAGAAAACAAACAATGTTCCTCTAGGTCTTAAATGCTTTCACCGCCCACCCCACTCCCCACTATCATGGTCTTAATTCCACATTACAAAGCCAACTGGAATGGAAGATGTACACTGGTAGCTATAGGAACTGCAAACACAGGAAATCCAAGGCAGGAAAACCCCTTAGGACCATTGGTGAGAAGGGCAATACTGGGACATTGGAGGGAATGTGTAGTTAAACGGGGGAACAGATTACAAGGATCTACATATAACCTCCTCCCTGGGGGATGGACAGTGAAGAAATGGGTGAAGGGAGATGTCAGACAATGTAAGATCTGACAAAATAATAATAATTTATAAATTATCAAGAGTTCATTGAGGAAGAGGAAGCAGGAAGGGAGATGAAAAATGAGAAGTGGATACCAGGGACTCAAGTAGAAAGCTAATGTTTTGAGAAGGATAAGGGAAACAAACATACAAAAATGCTTAACACATGGACGTATGTGTGGACTGTGATAAGAGTTGTATGTGCTCCCAATAAAATGATTTAATTAAAAATGGAACTTTATATATGAATAAAGCAAAAGATCCTTAGGAGATAGCAAAGAGAGAAAACAACAAAGTGGATGCCAGAAGTCAGAAAAGATTTAGAATTTTCCCCTTAAATGAAAGAATCTAATACAGTACCATCAAGTTGATTCTGACTCATATCCTAAAGGACAGGGCAGAACTGTCCCTGTTGGTTTCTGAGACTGTAACTCTTTAAGGAATTAGAAACTCTTTACTTTTTCCCAGATGAATAAAATGGGCAAAAAATAAGGGGAACGCCCCTAAGAAGTGAAAAGGAAATAAAAGATGTGTGAATCTGTGGTGCCCCTGGTAAATGGAAAGAAGCAGCTCAAAGGGCTATCGCATCACAGAGGCCATCAGTCAATCAATGTAGAGTATCTAAAACTAATAGAAGAAATGATGAAATAAAAGAGTAGAAGAGAAAATTTCAAATGACCCCTGGAGAAAACAAAGTATCATAATGAACTGTACAGAGACCTGGAGATAGAAAACCAAAAGGGAAGAACAAAGTCAGCCTGTCTCAAACTGAAAGAAATGAAGAAAGAATTCAAGCCTTGAACTGCACTAGTGAAGGATTCTATTTAATGATGTGGGTAGGAAGATGGAAGGAATGCATAGCATCATTGTACCAAAAATGGTTAATATCCAAAAGTTTCAAGAAGTATGATCAAGAACTGATAGTGCTAAAGAAAGAGGCTCAAACTCCACTGAAGCCATTAGCAAAAAGACAAGTTTCCAGGGTTTGACTGCATTCCCACTGAAATGTTTCAACAACATGATGCAGTTCTGGAAGCACTCATCAGTTTATGCAAAGAAATTTGCAAGACCTGGTCATCCAACTCGAAGAGATTCATATTTGTATCCATTCCAAAGAAAGGTGACCCAATGGAATGGGGAAATTATCCAACAGGATCATTAATATCACATGTAAGTAAAGTTTTGCTGAAAATATTGCAAAAACAGTTGCACCAATATGTTAACAGTAATCTACCAGAAATTTATACATGTGTATATGTATATATGTGTGTATATATATTACATTGAATAAGAAAGATCAAAGAAAAGTTGAAGAATTTGAATTATGGTGGTGGTGATGAATATCAAAAGAATAAACCAATCTGTCTTGGAGGAAGTACAGCCAGGATGCTCTGTGCAAGCAATAATGGTGAGAGTTTAACTTTGAATCTGAAACCAGGAGGCACCAAACCAAACCTAAACTCCAGTCATAGAGTTGATTCCAACTTATTGAGACCCCAGGGTAGAACATCCCCTGTGGGGTTCTAATACTCTCACTCTTTCTGAGAGTAGAAAGCCTCATCTGCCTTTTGAGGAGTGTCTGCTGATTTTGCGATGCTGACCTTCTAGTTAGTATATCAGTCCAACTTGTAACCACTGTGCCAACAGGAGTGGCAGTCCCAGGAAAGGAGAGCATGCTTGGCAAACTGGAAGGTCAGTGAAAACGAGGAAGACTATGAAGGATTAACCCAGTGGCTACCACTATGGGCTCAAACATAATAACAATTGTGAGGGTGATGTAGGACTCGGCACTGTTTCATGATTTAGTCCATAGGGTATCTATGATTCTGAGCTAGCTCAAGGGAACCTACCAACAGCAACAGCAAAACATTACTATTAATGGAGTCCCTGGACAGCACACATGCATTAACATGCCTGCTACTAATTGAAAGGTTGAGAGGGTAGTGTCCACAACTATCTGTACTCCCCAGGGACTCCATAACAACCATGGAACTTGTTATATACCCACAAAGAAATTTTTGCTCTTCAAATGCTATACCTACACTATAGCATCCTGGCAATGAGTCTGAAAACCATTTACTTGTTCAGAGAGAGTAACTAACAGTGTGTGGAGGCTACATTTCCATTTGTGCATTAATGATGCAAGTTTGCTTAAATTTGGAAAAAGTAGCATTCAGATCAGGACTATTGGTTGCCAACTTTAGAAACTGTCTTTAGTTAATTACAGCATAAAGGAATTTATTGGCAGGATTTTGGCGGGGCTGAGGTTGGGGGTGGTTTACAGAATCACCAGGAAAGCTAGAGGGCCAGGCTCATAAAATGGTGGCAAACTTAAATGCACAAAGGAGCACAAATTGCTAAAAATGCTGCTATGGGTCCTGTGTTTACAGTATACTCCTCATCACACTGTTCAATGTTATTGCCCAGATACACAAGCTCGGGGCTTTCCACGTCAGTAGGACCACACCAGATACCCTCAGTGCTTGCATGCTTTGGCCATACTTCCAGGCTGGAACATCTGGTGAGCCAAGCTTAGTCTCCCCTAACTCTCCTGTGGTACTGATGAAGGGAAAGGAACACTTGCTCCCTTTAAGCTTTACAGTAGAGTCAAGTCCTGCCGTCTACCTGCTTTGGTATTTCCCATCCTTGCAGAAATGTGTAGATCCTGAGAATCTACTGTGAATGTCTACTAGATACACCAAAAAAGGATACAACCTGAAGTTAGGACTAGAACTAAAAGAATCCAGAGCAATTATTTAAAGGAATGCTTGTACAATTAACAGAACTTTAATGATGCACTGAGATACACATTGGAATACTAATCACAAGATTGTTGGTTCAACCCCATCAGGCACTCGGTAGGAAACAAGGTGATGCCATTTCTGCTCCCATAAAGATTCACAGCCTCAGAAAGCCAAGAGGGCAGTTCTACACTGCTCGAGAGAGTTTCTCTGAGTTGGGATAGACCATAGAGCAGTTCGTGTCTAGTCTGTTGTTTAGATTTTTTTCACCTTAGAGTGTGAAATAACCATAGGCTATTTTCCTGTTCATCATCTGCCAGTTGGTAGTACTGTTGGGACTTGCTTGTTGCTATGATGGTAGAAGCTATGCCACCATATTTCAAGTGTCAGCAGGGTCACCCATAGTGGACAGGCTTCAGTGGTTTTCCTAGAGAAACACAGACTAGGAAGAAAGGCCTGTTGGTCTATTTCTTAAAAATTACCCATTGAAAACTTTGTGGATCAAAGCAAATGTTCTCTGATATACTGCTGGGAGATGAGACCTCATAGATGAGAAGACACTCAACGTCCATAGAAGTGGACAACGGCATATCTTGCTAATGATACAGGATGGGTCAATATTTCATTAGGTTGTGCATGGGTTCACCATGAGGCAGCTGACTCAGTGACAACAAACAATAAGAGTAAGATGAAAAATTAAAGGGATCTGAGTTAGAATCAACTCTATGTCAGAGTTTGGCTGGTTGGTTTAGTCAAAATTGAGTGGGCGGTGATGCTTTTTAAATTTTCTTAAAAGAATTCATGATGCCAGCAAAGAAATCACATGTGACACAGTGGCCATTCTTAAAATCATGGGGAAGGTTGAAAAGTGTTGCTGTTGACAGCCTCCTGACAGGCAGAGAAGTGGGTCTATGAGTGCCCAGTGGGCAGAGAGAAATCTGCACATTTATAAAGGATAGCAGATGGCATTCTTTGCGATCCCTGACAAAGTAACGGCTAGAAGTTCCATCTTGGAGAGAACCTGTTTTCTCCAGCCAGGAAGTCAATATGTTTGCAATCTTCACATTTTCTGTGCTCTTTCAGAAGTACAGATTGTAGAAGGCTGGAAAATTCCGACCAGTAAGAATCATACCTTTTCATGTTACTTCAGAGAAGATAGGATGATTCCGAGAGCCAAAAGGAAAGGGATGGTAAGGGATGGAGGTGAACATATTGTAACAAAGTCAAAAATTGTTCATTAAGTGGAATGAAAAGGATGGATGTTAAGCTCTGGCATTTGAAAATGTTGGTGGCCAAAGACTTTATCCTCCTTTCTGATCTGACCCACAGGGTTGAGTCAGAAAATACATTCATGGTTGTTTCCATGGCTCTTATTCAGCTGCAAGTCACTTCCCCTTTCAGATTATTTCCATTTTAAAAGTCCAATTTCCACTTGCTTTTTGATCTTCTGCTTTTAAGACTTTTAGCCAATATCATTATTGGCCAAGCGCCAAGTTTACTTTCAAGGCTTTAAACCTACGTCTTTATCCTTGTTAGCAAATTGGGTTTGTAACTGGCTGCTCCAAGGTCGACAGGGGTTTCCTGCTAGAGCAAAAGAATATTAGCTTCTTATTAAAGAAGGGAGAGAGAACTGAAAATTCTAGGGCATCTCTTGTAGACATCAATGACTACTTAGAGCACTCTGGAAAACAGCAACGATGCAGTTATCAATTTATTAATCTGTATAATGATTTGTTACAGTGGACCATAGCAATTTCAGCATAAACAAGTAAATGGAACTCTCAGAAGAAATTTCTTATTTCTATGAATATTTACTCTACTATGAAATATTATTTTAAATATTCTCATTTCATTTTCATTAATAAAAATTCTTCTGGATCTAGGTCCACTAGACATAAAATGTTTATAAATGGATCAATGATTCTCCGTATAAAAACTGCTGATGCTGTTGTCTTAATTTTAATATTTTAAGGGCAAGTATTACAAATTTTCCTTTTTATTTCTGTAACTGTGGCTTTCAGACATGTAGCACACACAATTCTAGTGATTTTCGCTACTTTTCTACAAGTTTGGATGGGTTAGTTCCATATGCAGGTAACTCAAGGTTTCAGGGACTATATGTCTCACTGTTTCTAAAATAAAGTCTAAACTTGTATTCTAAATAAGTTCATTTAATAGAGTGTCATTGTGAATCTAATCATGTACATATGGCTAAAAAATAACTTAATGGATGATCAACTCAGAAAAAAGAAATCTCACCACCCACGCAGATCTTGTTAAAAGAGGGCAGCGTTTTGCGTCAAGAGCATCGCCTGAGAAATAATCCTCCTCACTTTTTCAACTTCATCCCACTCAGTTGCTGAATGATTAAGGGACGTGCCACTCCATCCTCTTTGTATTTCTCAAAGTATTGTGTCTTTACTGCCCAGGAGTGCACATCTTAAAGCAGTCATATGCTTGCAAACGAATTAAATTCAGAATATTCAATATCCCTTTCATATTTTCATAGTACCAGGAAAGAAATAGAAGAAAGAAACTTCCTTTCCGTTGTTCTTCTAGGCTGTTACCATCTTAAGATGCTCTGTGGAAGGGAGCCGAGCGGTGGGCAGCGGCTCTGCGTCCAGATAAGGAGCGCCTTGCATTTCCGAGGTATTCCCATTTGCTAGCTCGCTGCTGTGGCTGCTTGCCTGATTGATATATGACTGCAATGGCACTTTTCCATTTGACATTCTCTCTCTCTCCCTCTCCCTCTCCCTCTCCCCCTCTCCCCCTGTCCCTCTCCCCCTGTCCCTCTCTCCCTCTCCCTCTCTCTCTCTCCCTCTCCCCCTCTCCCTCTCTCCCTCTCTCTGTCGCTTAAACAACAGTCCTAACTTTTGTGTGTTGCAAATATAAAAGGCAAGCCATGTGACAGAGGGACAGAAGAACAAAAGCATTTGGAAGTCACAGGACCTCTTTCTAGCTCTCAGAAAAGTCTGAGAAGAAAGCAGCCCTGCCTTTTCCCCAAGGTAAGCAGGAAAACCAGCGCTGACGGCTGGCTCGCCTAGGAAATGACTTCTTTCCAAACTGAGCATTTCATCCTCCTCTCAAACAAAGACAACCTTAATACCACTTAAATTTGCATTAATTGAATTTGCATTAATCTGTAGTCTGCTAGCATTGTGTGTGTGTGTGTGTGCTTTAATGAATGTGTCTTGGAAGTCTGTGACAGAACAGGGGAGCTTCATATTAGAGGCTTGAAACCACCTTTTGGCTTGATTTAAAAAGATTCTATGGAGACAGTCTCTGGTTCGTTCTATATCACTTTGGGATGGTGCTTCTATTTGGGCCATGTGAAGGGGCACTGAGGAGCAGCCCGTCTTCCACCCAGGTTCGTGGAGCCCCAGACACCTTCCCACACACCCTCACCCCACTACAGTGGGGCACTATTAATGCAGCAATTCTGAGAGTTTAAAAGCGCACTGTTTACTTTTATTACTGCTTATGTATGCTGTTGATCTCCTGCCAGGGCTCTGCCGGAGCACTTAGAAAGACTTCAAACAATAGGCAACATTTATTTCTAGCGTTCTGTGCCACACTTTGCAGAAGTCTTTTCCTTTCCACCCTTCTTTTGACGTGAGATACTTCACTTCTGTGGAGATAACCTGGAGCACTGAGGAGAGATGAGAATGGGTTTGCTCTATGATTTTGTTTGCGAAAGAGGTCTGAGGCAGTGTCTGCTGTTTGCCTTGGCTTTAGGAAAAGAGGTATATTTACTATCACAGTTCCTCCAACACCACTCGCACCAAATTTGGCAGCCAACGGAGTATCCAGGAAAGGATGCTCCCATCAGCACAGGGGAGAGAACCTGTAGGGATATCTCCTATAAACACCTGAGGAATATTCCGAGGGTTCTTTCAAACTTCTCCATACAAGTTCTCTTGAAAGCAAGAACTGCACTGGAGGAGGCCTGAGCATAACTTTTTCTTGGGGGTAACTTATCTATGAACAGATTCCTACTGTCTCAAAAAGCCCTGTTACTGGTGGGTCCTGGTAATGGATCAAGAAAGAGACAGATTCTCAAATGCACTGAGATTTAGGTGTAGAAAGAACACCTATTTGGAAAGACAGGAGTCCCAGGCTCTGTTCTATGTAACTAACATTGGTATCAGATTGGGTTGCTATCTGATATAAAAACTTAACAGAGCTGCTGAATTTACTTCTTTTCCTCTGAATTACAAGGAGCTGACAGTGGAAAATTGCTCCAATTCATTATTATTAACTACCAGGTGCATTTTAAAGCACAGAAATGCCTAAAATGCAGAGTTGTTTGTGAGTGTTAACCAAATAGAGCAGAGTACGCCGAATGCCTTTCATCTGAAGATTTAGACCAAATACCAATATCTGCTCTTACTTTCTTCTCCCTAGTCTGGCTTCTGATCCTTCCTGTCTATTGGAAGAATGTTGCCCTGGCAGTAAACTTGATGGTCCTAGCAACCATTTTTCTGGTGTATGGTGAACTTTGCTGATTTTCTCTCATAATTAGTCTCGCAAGCATTGCTGAAATGAAAATTGGGCTTCTAAATGAGTTAATTTACAACTTTTGAACCTGAATTACTGACAAAGCCTGTAAAAGATATTATGGACGCTACCACTACAACTACTTTAGTGAGTTGTTTTAAAGTAGTGCTGATATAGCATTTAACCAAATCAAAATAATTTTCTTAAATTGTTATTCAGATTTTTATATGATAGTACTTGTCCCCAAAGGGCAAAGGTTTGCATCATTTAGGTAAAAATGCAGGTTAAGGGTTCAGATTAAGGGAAGGATGCGCAAGGGCTTTCTAGATAACTGCCAAACAAGCAGCTGAACTTCTCAGATGGAAAAGTGCCTGTAGTGTTTTGGACCTTTATTCAAGTCTCAAAGGCACTATCAAGAGAAAAATAAATAATTTTGATACATTTAACAATTTCCAACTCGTTTCCTTTCCTAGGACCTTGAAAAATTTGTGACTTTTTTTTTCAGGATTAGAGCCGCCAATGGTGGCCAGCAAATTTTAGGTTATGTTACGAACTTGTGATTCAAGTGCTACTATTTTATTTGTGTCATTCTCTATTAGTTTATCCTTTTAATAAACATTTGTTAAGGCCTGATGATTTAAAGATGAGGAGGCCATTGTTCTACAGCCTAATTCTCAGTCTGCATGGTATCTCCAGTTAGATTTTGGAACCAAAATGGGGCTTTGCCAATGGATCAACAGAGTTATGAAGACTCATTTAAATTATTCACTGGTATCTATGTTTACTTGAAAAGATGATTACTCGTCAATAGAATTTCTTTCCATAGATGATTAAAGAATTTTCATCATCATATCATTGCTACATGTAACTTGTATAACCTGGATCTTTTTAACCTGAGTAGATCGATCCAGTTTCCATTGGGTTGACTCTGACTCTTGATAATTTCATGTGTGTCAACATAGCACCACGCTCTGTAGGATTTTCACAATTGCTGATTTTTTTTTTCAGTTATAAGCTGTCAATCTTTTTTCCAAGGTACCTGTGGGTGAGCTCGAATCTCCAACCTTCAGTTCACAGCCAAGTACGTTAATTGTTTGTACCGCTTGTGATTAAAGCAGTTTGTACAGAGAGCTCTTGAACAGGGTGGGGCCGTGAGATGTCTCAATCAGGGATGGAGATGAGTCACCTTCCCAGTGACTAACATCAGGGCCACTTAACGAATCTTTCAGACTGGAACATTCATGGAGGAAAATTCAGTCAACGTTTCCCACCACTCGTTCTACCACCAGGATAAAAATTAATGGCCTCTGAACCTAGCAGACATTCAAAAAGGCCAGGAGACTGTATGGCCTGAAGTTATTCCTCAAATCTAGGTCCCTCTAGGAACCACACTCACTATTTTCAAATAAGTCAGTCTTGTATTTTATGATGCAATGAGGCTACTCAGAAGAAATCCAGGAAGCATAACCACGGAACTCTAGGATCCTTGTTCTTATCAACAGACACTCTCTTTTGGTGGGTTGAAAATGCCTCAGGCTCTCTGGAGTGCCAAATTCACTGCAGTTATCCTTCTGCTTCTTGGTCCGAAGCCTAGGGCACCATTGCAGGCATATTGCTTCCCCATGAACCTTTCTTCAAGGTTCTCTCACTTGTCCCTTACAAGTGGAGGGGGTGGGGAAGCAGGTGAGAGCACTGAGAGGTGGTCACGCCCAGGAGGGAAGTAGGGCCATGTGAGGGGTGGGTGTGCTCCATGGCCTGGCTGGCTGTGGCCTGTCCTGGCTGTGATCAGCTGTCATTTCCTCTTTGTGTATGACACTGTGGAACATATTAAAATTTCTCTGGCATGGTATGTTTGGAATTCTTCTGATGCCCCACCTCATCAACTTACTCGGACAATAAAAGCAAGGTTGTAAGCCTTTGAACAGCTGGCAGGCTATATATTTCCCCTCTTTCTTTCGCATAATCTAATTCAGAAAAGAATCCAGAGAGCCTGGCAGTGCCATGTCTGGGCACTTGCTTCCTGCAAGCCCTTCCTCCGCCACCTCTTCCAGCCAGCCCGCTGGAATCTCCCTGGGTGGCATGTGGCTTTTCTTTTCTTGCTCGCTCACCACCACTCCCAGCCCGCCCCCCTTGCCCCTTAGCCTGAGCTCCTTTCATTGTGAGCTTATGCTTCCACTCTGCCTGTTTTCAAGACAGTCTGGGTCCTGTTCCTTCAGGGGAGAATAGCCCAGTACCCAAGATGTCATTCTTGGCACCAGCTCTGTAGCTCTGATAGGGGTAGGGGGCTGTTTGTAGATCGGAGGCGAACCCCACTCACAGCCACATGGCTCAGCTGCCCTTTAGGCTGCCGGAGTCTGGGATTGGCAAGGACAAGCATACCAGCACAGTGATCTGCACATCTCCGGCAAGAGGAGTGGGGGCGGGCGCGCTATGGGAACGCCTGGATGCACTTCGGCCTACATTAAGAGAAATGCAGTGATTCTGTCTGTTTCGGGTGGGGGTGGAGGGGAGACAAGTGACTCAAAACAAAGCTCACTGGGTCCTGGGGCCCTCCCCTGCCCCCTTTCCGCGTCCTTCCCACGTCCTTCACTGTTCAAAGAGAGAGAAAGAGAGACAGGATTTTTAATTTGCCTTGGAGAGGCCTGGATGTCTTTGTAAAACCATTTTATGAAAAGAGGGATGAAATAGATCTTCGAATGAACCACCGGAAAATGCATGGGACTTCAGATATGGTGAAGGTTTTTTTTCCCCTTTTCTTTCTTTCTTTCCTTCCTTCCTCCTTTCTTCCCTCCCTTCCTTCCTTCTCTTAACAGAAATTTGGTTTCTTAGTTGCAATTAGAAGGAACTGGACCTTTCAATTAGAAATTCCCATGAAGGAGCCTCATGTCACCCCCTGTGCAACATCCTTAAAAGATGCTGCAAGTGTCCTTGGGACCAAAAAGTATTAAAGTGCAATCTACAATGTGGCTTCCTATTTCTTTTCTTTTCCTGGGGGCTTTGGTAGTCTTTTCTGAATTAGCTCAAGTTCATTAAAAGACTCAAAAGGAAAAATTTAACACAGCCGAATTAAAATGAGTCTTTTCCTATTAGCTTGATGAGAAAATAAGAGAAAGAAAGAAGAATGAAAGAGAAAGAGAAGAAAGAACCAACTTTCCTTCTTTGCCCCTTCTTGGGTTTTAATATGAATTATTCCATGCAAGTCCCTAGGCTAGAGGATCTATTTAAAGATGCCTGGCAGCATGAAGGGAGAGGGTAAAAATACAACCACTCTTTTGTCCATCAAAGGTTTTCTTTGGGAGGACATTAAGAGCATTCCTATTTTTCTGTCTGCCCTTGCCAGTGGCTTCATTCCAACTGGTAGTACCCACTCCTCACCCATCAGATCAGCAGCCATGAGCTTTGTTCTTTGATTGCAAGCAAAAACAAAGGGCGGGGAATCCCTGCGCAGCCCCCAAGTGTGTGCTGTGTGGTGGGGGAGACCGATACTTAAATGAAGGCTTGTTTGACTGCACAGGTTGCATGCTGCAAGTGCACACACCCACACACTCAAGTTTTTGAGAACGGTTGTGCTGATGGCATGATTTCTGATGCCAACTGCCCTCGCATCTGCATAGCTTTTTTCTTATCTCTCTGGCATTTGTTGGACTGGCACCACTCATCCTTACTTCCCCCTTCATCCAAGGGTCCCAGAACGTAATGGCTGAGCAGATAGCCTTGACAGTCATTCCCTCAGACTTTTTTGGATAATAAGAACTTAACATTCTAGATGGAGTTCACAGTCCAGAACAACTATTTACTTGTTAGGAAGAGTGCTGACTCAGAAATATCAAAGAATGGGTAACTTCAGCTGGCAATATAGTCCCAGTGCTGATAATCAGGAATTCATCCAACTGGCTTCCATTTCAACCCCATGTCAGAATCTGGACAAAACATTGACTAGTAGATTTAAAAGCAGTTCTACAAGATTTGCAATACATATATATTTTCCCCCCACAAAATCTAAGAATTTTCCAGCAATTTTCTCTCTTATGAAGTCTGGCTCAGTCCCAAGTTTTTCTTTTAAGCTGTTATCCAACCAATTGCAGTATCCTTTCAAAATGAAAGGGGACCAGGTTAATACATGCAAGAGGATCTGTCAGAAAATGCTTAAGGTAGTCTTTCTATAGTGCCACAAGCTAACAATGACCCTAAACATGAAGTCCCTTTCCATCCTTACATCTATAGAGAATCCAAATCGGAAGTGTACAAACCACAGAACAAGTAACAAAGAAGAACGAGGATGGATTGTCTTTTATGCTAAAAATTTGTCACATTCTTTCTATCCTTTCAAATAGGACAATTTCAGAAAGGGAAACTTTGCTTAATTTCAAGCATCCCCTCCTATGAAGAGGAGTTTGAACTTTGAAGTTGTCTTCTCTATCAACATTAGAAAAAAAGTGCTAACTCCTTAACTGGAAAAACAAAGAAAAAAGCTCCTATTGTCACATATACATAAAATCATAGTATATGCCATTCTAATGTAGTTCTTTCTTTTTTTTTTTTTTGGCATCACTGCCTCTGGTGGTCGTGGGCGCTACCCACTGCTGTTCCTGAGAGCCGAAGCTGGATTTGAACCGCCAAGTCCTTGGGCCGCAGTCCCGCACTCAACCACTTACTCCACCGGAGCTCAGCCCTCTAATGTAGTTCTTAAGAGTCTAAAATTCAATTCCTAATTAAAGTGTTCTCTGTTTTCTTTTTTAAAAAATGGTGGGCAGTGATGCCAAAAAAATGGTGGGATGTTTTAGGACTTGATACATTTCTGTGATCCTCCTCCAACTTATGGAAAATTACTTTTCTTAGATGTTATGTTCCTCTACTGAAGTTTGAACCCCAAAGGCAACTGGATAGGGTTATTGTTGGAAAACTAGAGATCAAAAGAGATGACTGCAGTGTATAAGATTTAAGCAAGCCAGATGCAGACAGAAAACCAACAGTCCAATACACTCAGGGTTCTTAACAATACAGGGAAAGTTCTTTTTGTGTGACGCAAACATACCTTTGTGTTTTAGGCACAGGTCTACTTCTAGAAGTGTTTTGGATTGCCAGAGGATTGAATTCAAGGTTCAAATCCCACCACATTGCAGAAAGGACTAATAGAATAGTGAATGGAAATACTGAGTTCTTCCTATTGTTTATAGCCCATTTCTCACTAGGGGCTCTACAGCTGTTAGGTGAGCTCACTACTCACCATTCCAAAGCAATGCTGCTGAGGAGATTCAAATACAGCTTTGCAAACACTTTGCTGGAGACTTTGAAGAAAAGCCAACACACTCATTTGACTACAAAGTAGCACTGACTGCCTCTCTTCTCCGATGGCTTTGCCACAGTCTTAAGAGAAGAACTAGATCAGACAAGAACAATTCAAGTGCTATGTGAACATCTGGCAACCTTCTCCTTTCCACAAGGAGTGCATATATTTATGTGCTTTGGCAGGACTTGGGTTGGGTATCTGATAGCTCTTCTGGTTTATTTATAAAGGGTCTTACGTGAGGTAAAGGCATACAGTGTGCATCATTCCTCACATGAAAACCCTTCTCTAATGTGTGCGCTTGAAATTAAAGAGAGCTCCTTCTTCAGAAATGGTGCTATTCGAACCAATAGAAAGATCATTGGCAGATTTTAAACATAAAAATTATATTTGTTCCTTATCGATGTCTTTTCCCATGACTTGTTCACTTAATTTTTTTCAAACTTTAGAGTTAGTGAACATTATAAGGTACAGTTCCCTGCTTAACAAACATCCTGCTTAATAAAGTAAAAACAATGATCTATGGGTTACAATATCAAAAGGAACAATATTATTAGTTACACCGTTCTGATCTTGAGAACAAAAGAGTACATTCTAAGATCAATCACAAGTGGGACTTTCCAAGATTGTTCCCTTTCTATTTTAGTCTCTGTGTATGAAAAAAGGAAGGGTATTTGACATTCAGAGTTACTATGGATTTGTGGTACTCTAGAAAGACCACACCAAGCATTTTCTGACATTCTGACACGCCACCATGATATTAGTCACAACTCTTAGTGGGGTGGGTAGAATTGCATAAATAATCCAAATTCCAGGAAGAAAAGACTTTCATAAAATAGTGCTTCTTATCACATTGGTAATTGAACCTGGTCTTTTCCAATCTCTGCAAGTTTTGTGTTCTTAAATTTGGGAGTTAGATCAACCATGAAGAACTTAGAATAAGTATTTCAATAGAAACTACATGTACTACATTTGTTCATCCTTAGAAACCTGCCACAAGATCCAAGAATCACACAATGGACAGCTGTTTGAGACTCAAGTCTTCAGGAGTGTGTGCTGTTTAGTCCAGACATTCCATCAAGTTGGGTGCCTTGCTCTTGTCCACCACCAGGGCCACTCTATATCTGTGACAAAGAAGGCAGCACTCTTAATATAAGAAGTTGTAACTAATCTTCTTCCCTCGAATTTACCCCAAACACCACAGTGGATCCCACTAGGGCATGAGAATCTGTGGCTGAAATGTGGGTTAGGAATAGTGCAAGAGAGTTGAGCATGGACTGTGTCATCAAATGACAGAAGTCTAATCCTAGCACTCTGAACAATTAGCTTTTGTCGTTTCCACACTTACTCTTTATGAAAACTGTGAAACAACACTACAAGTTTTGAGATGATTTTAACTGAGAAATAGCAACTGGTAAAGTATTCTCCTTCCAATTCCTTATTAGTTTCTATATCATACAGGATGCAAGCCCTGGGCCAATTTTTCATTAAGTATAATTTTATTTAGGTCAACAATATGGCCTCACCCTTCAGTGTGGGTTAAAGCTCCACATTAAAGTTTGTTTGCCTTTTTCTTCACTCATTAACCCCTTGAGGCTAGAAGGGACTATTTATTTGGGAATATGCAGTCCCAAAGCAGGTAATATGCACGAGAAGGCAGGTAATATGCACGGGAGCATTGGGAGTATGCCAAAAATGGATATAGTCTTAAAGAATATCTAGAACAGCGGTTCTCAAAATCTGTGTCACGACTGCTGTGAGGGTCGAGGGGTCACCCGATTCATCACAGTCACAAAATTAGTTATGAAGTAGCAACAAAAATAATTTTATGGTTGGGGAGTCACCACAACATGAGAAATTATATAAAAGGGTAACAGCATTGGGAATGTTGAGAACCACTGATCTCCAACAAAAGATGCATTCTACAGATGAGGAAACCATGTCACAAAGAAGGGTAGTGGCATGTCCCAGATCACGAAGTCAATTCTGGGCCGTGTATGTAGGACTCAGGGCTTGAGAGAGCCTTCCTTCCACAGGACTGTGGAATCATAGAATGCTCTTTAGGGTTTTGAATGCAGTGGAATAGTTATTGGGTATTTATATTACATACATCCAAAATACTCGAATAAGGTACATTAACAACATAAGCAAGCAGTTGGCCTAAGGAGCAAAGGATGAATAGGTAAGTGGGAGCTTGGATAAGAAAGTTTCCTCTGGCTGTCCTGACAAAGCTTTAAATTCAAGATGCTAAATTTCAGTCAGTCTCAAGGCTGAATCTTCCCACACCTGCCCCTCGCCAGACAGTACAACAATTTAAATGACACACACCAAGATGAAAATTTGACAGTTGACTCATGTCCAGAAACATCTTCAATTCTCAGATTGCCTATGAGACTGACTCAGCATCAGTTAGTAACTATAAAAAAATGTATCCCAAGACTGTCATTGGCTGCTGTTTTCTCAAACGATATTTGTCCCTCTTTCCTTTTTGCTTTACCCACTTCTTTCTACCTCCATCAGCTCCACAGCTGATTTCAGGCCAATCACAAATTGAGGACTGTGGTATAATCACAAGGATTTTGTTTTCTTTCTCCCATGGTGGTACAGTGGGGAAAGTCATTGTCACCAGCTTTTCTTGACTTTATGAGGGAAGGTCTTCACTGACTTTGTGGCAATTCATCATTAGAGATTTCTGGGGATGACAGGCCAGAGGAGGCCAGGGGACTGTCAAGGGTTGCAATTGGATTGTTACTTCTGGGTCAGCATAGACATGGCATAGAAATGTACTGCCAGATAGGAGTAATTTTCAAAACCATTCCCTGAGTCCACACGATATTTTATAAAATTCAGCATGTTGTCTACAGTTTATAAATTAAATACCTTGAGTGAGGTACCTGACTTTTTCTGCAAGGCATCTAATTGACAAGGTCCAATCAGAATTCTTGGATGTTGTGGGAAGGGGATACTTAGCACTTTGCACTCTTTGGCTAAACATAGTATTTTTTTCCTTTTCATATTTTAGTATAAAATGTTACATACTAGCAAGCCTCCTTTCACACTTTCTTTTTGGCAATGTGAGATGGGCTCTGTATTCCATCATTTACTATTTGCCTTACTTATATCATGATTTTTTGACATTATAGTACACATAGAATTGTTCTTTAAAACGATTCCATTACAAAAATTTCTATGTTTTATGATTAGTATTTCTAAAATAAATCAGTGCATGTTGGATACAATGTGAATATTAAAGGAGTTTATGAGCCAAAAAAAATGACCCAGGAAGACAAGAGACCAAGTTTCTTTGGTTGTGGATTCAGGAAAAATAGATGAGAGATCTATGCTAAGACCTGACCCCTGCCCAACTCAGATTTGCTAGAGCAAAAGGAGGCACATAGTAAGTGCTCAATGGATTGTGTTAGATAACTATTTGTTTCAGGAAGCCATGTTTGGGTGGGGGGCTACCTGCATATGTTGATACTAGAAAGACCTCAGTGGGCAGGATATGGATTCCTAGGCACTGGCTTCCTCTGCCAGGCAAACAAAGCAATAATAAGACCATTCTTGGCACATGTGATTTGTCTTAGCCCATTGCTGGAATAGCATGTGTGAAAACCCTCACTTTACCCTCTGCTAGACAGAAGGTCAGCCCAAGAGGGAGCTGATCCATGGGCACAACACCATCTTTCACCCAGGAGGCTGGGTCGTCTGTAAGCTCTGCTATATTATCTCACCAAGGGTGACAGGTGGGAGAATCTGGGCACCAGTTGTTCTTTTCCATTGGTATCATTTAGAGGGTAGCTCCAAAGTCGGGCACGGCAGCCTACGTGCTTCTCCTGCTGGTAGGAGCTTCACATCGGAGATATTAGAATGTGGGCTCTGTACATTAGCCAAGTTCAAGTCTAAGAGACTATACACAGAGCATGGAACAGCCACAGGGCTACTGAACAGAGTTCAGCATAAGAGTAGTCATCTCATTTCACCTCTCATGGGTAAGACTGGGGCTCTAAGTCTTTATATCTAGTTTTATAACACATAGTTTTAAAAGCATTGATACAAAGGGAAATAAATTTAATGTTGAGAATTTGACAAAAGCCCCTCCCAGGGAGAGCTAGAATTCCTCTAAGATGCCATAAAGCAGTGGTCTCAAAGCGATGCAAACATTTCCTAATTCTTCATATTTCTCTTTGTGAGCTCTTTCCCTACCACTCTGGTCATTTTCAACTGCACTCATCCCAGCCAATCAGGTCTGGATTGAGTATTGCTCTTTTCTTGAGCTTTTTTATTTCTTCTCCAATGTGACAGTATCGGTTCATTCAATTTGGACACTTTAGGTAAAACAAGCAAACAAACCCAGTTATTTTGCAATAATAATCTTACATTTTGTCTTGAGCATTCTTTCCGTCTTCTGACCTATTTTCACATTGCTGCCTGCATTACTATTTCAGTTTATATTAAAAGCTGACCAAGAAGTATAGTGACGTGTGTGTGTTGAAATGGAAAAACTGATTCTAATTAGAGGTGGGCACGGCTTCTCATCTAAAAAGAAAATCAGATTATGCACTTTCAATGTGTGTGATATTAACAACAGTCTCCTTATTTGTATAAACCCCATAATCTTTATTTACCCAAATGTTTTATCTATCTCCCCCGAGGGAGTTGGGGAAATAACCGTGCTGGCAATTCAGGATTGTGCTCTCAGATCACAATAGTCTTCCACTGTCATCTGTCGAGTTACATTCCTGGAGTCCTGTTGGTGCCATGGGTGAGACATTGGGCTGCTAACTTCAGGAGCAGTAGCTCGAACTCACCAACATTTCTTTGGAAGAAAGATGGTGCTCTGGGTACCCATAAAGATGTACAGCCTCGGGGTCTATAGGTTATCTATGAGTCCACAATAATATGCAAATAAGAACTAAATGATCCCTCTATAAGACATTTGACTATGAAAAGGGACTAACCTGGCTTTTCATCTTTATAAGAAATTAAAAATAAGATTCTTAATCACACTAGCACAAACATTCAATATTAATTTACTTGATACTTATTTTAAGTCACACTTTTAAAAAGATTTCTTAAAATAAAGATTTTGAAGCAATATTATAATCGCAAGTTCAAAACCTGTGTGTGGGATATCTGCTCTACTCTTTATCATGAAATCTTTGGGGAAAAGACCTATAGACTGGATCTGTGAAAGAATATCATATATTCATATAGCCTTTCTCCACCAGCTCTAAATTCAGTTACCATCATCCTCATGTTATCTTCCAAGTTAACCACTTGGAAGAATTTGGTCATCATGGAATTCATGAAGAGGTCAGAAATATCAAAGCCTTTGAATGTAAAAGTTCTGGTTCTTCATGCTGGAACCTTGTGAATTGTAGTGTAATATGTAGAGGAGGAATTTTAATATGCAGCTGAAAAGAGGAACAATAACAATAAAAGTCTTCACTGCACTCAGTGCTGATGAAGAACACTGAGTTCAGGTTGGCTCGATTTTTTTGGAGCTATTTCCACTAACATGCATATAAAGGAAAGGGAGAAATGCTGTATGACTACGTGGTCTCCTCAACTTTAGAATTGTCTTCTATACATGGAGATGATGGTAAATGAATTCATAGCAATCAGATGGCAGTATTCTAAAGCAAGAGGACAGTCCCTGATCTACAAATTAAGAAACTGAGGCTAGAACACTTAAAATGACTTGTGCAAGGTCCCCTAGCACAATATCAACAATGCCAGTCAGCACTGAAGTCCACTTGGAAACCTTCGTTCTTAGTCCCTCCCCTTTTTGCAATTGACCAGATGTCCCTGAACTTCATGTGCTGAGGGTTTGATCTAGCCAAGGCAGGTCTCTCTCATAAATCCTTTTCCTCTTGGGACTCTCGCCTCGCCCCCCTCCCTACTATATTACAAAGTAGCTGACAGAAGCTAGCATAGAGCCATGTGAATAGGGCAAAATGAATGCATACACAATGAGTTGAATTTCTAATATTGTTTATTCAGTGAGACGGAAACTAAAAAATGCTCTACTATAAACAAATAGCCTAACGTTATAGAAATCCAATAGAAATAATGATTGAAATTTTCATTGTCATTTTCCTTTTGTTTTGGATGTAATGCCACGTCCCCCCAGTTTTTCTAAATGCTTGAAACTACTTTTTTAATCCTGTTTGTCATCTGGTTTGATAAAGAGCATCAGTGTGGGGGATTGATAGGGTGGCAGAGATCTCCAGATCTCAGTTCTTCATTTGAGAGGTTAAATAAACAAAGTAAATTTCAGGGAAATCACAATAGCATGACCCAATTTTTAGTGGTAAGTCTCCGCTCTGAGGACCTCTCACTCTTTCAAATTACACCCTGTGCTCAGGCCAACCGAGAACCTGAAGAAAAGCATGACTTTATTGGAACATACACATGTACTGGTGCCTTAGCCACACTGGAGGCCAGTTAGTGTAATGTGTGTTTTAGATGCAGTTTGTGCCTGGTGCTGGGTGGCACCGGGCGTGCGACAAAAACAGGATGAGCCCACAGTGCAAAAGTGGAAAACTAGATGGGTGGGTGGGTAGGAACTTGGAAATGGAAAATGTGCTTCCCTCTGGGACATAGTTTATGCTCATTAGCCCTTGTCTGCCTTCCCTCTAGCACTGTGATCCCATGTCGACACCAAAACTTACTGAGAAACTGAATAGACCCTCCCACTCCCATCAGCCAGAGAAAAGGATAAGACCACCCAACTCAGTTATGCTGTGGCCAGAACCACATGTTTAATCTTTACCATGGGTTCAAACTTTTCTTGCCCGTAGGAACAAGGACTTCAGCAATTAAAGTCAACATGTGCTTCCCTTAAAACCATTTCGTCTACCTCCAACTGGATCTAAATATGTAGTTGGGGCTATGGGTGGTGGGTGGTGGGAAGTCGTGGCATGGTTAAAAGTGTATGCTAATGAAACTCCCAAACTAATATTCTCCACTCGAAATGGGAAATTTCTATTCAATACCTCCTAGGTTCCATTCCTATTCCTTGGTAAATATTTCTGGGGAAAGTAATTTCTGTTTTTATTCCAGCTGTGTGGCAGATACTGTGATGGATTGCAAGTGCAAAAAGTAAAACACCATTCCAGCACACAAAGGACAATGACAAGCAGGAAGCTTCAGCCAGCTCCTGTCCTTTCCTTGAAAGGACCTGGGTCCTAGGAGCTGAAGACATTTGCAACCTTGTAGTCCTCTGGCTCCCTCTGCTGTTACTCTTGAGAAGTTTTTCCTCACAACAATGAGAAACCATGTCCTAGCTGCATCCTTTTCTATGCTCTCCCTACTGGCCATAATGGGAGAGACAGACAGCAAAACTGACAGCTCATTCGTGATGGACTCGGACCCTCGACGCTGCATGCGGCACCACTATGTTGATTCTATCAGTCACCCATTGTACAAGTGTAGCTCAAAGGTAAGGCCAAGTTCTCGGTGAGGGTCATAGTCCTGGCAACATGACAGAAGACATGTCTTTGGTAGGGGGAGGGGAGCTACGATCATAGGCCAACTCTAAGCTACGCATGGCCAGTTTGTGGGAGAATCCTGCTTTTAGGCTTTTACATCACACTTTGTACTTTTGTCCTTGTTACTCGGTGCCATTGAATCAGTACCAAACCGTAATGACCTGTTGCAGCCGCCGTGTTAATTCATCTTTTTGAAGGTCTTCACTCGTGCGCTACTTCAAAGTGCAACTCAGGGCAATCAGAATGAGCCTCAGAGGCAACGATAGGGAGGCTGTTCATGCTGTCTCACACATTGGACATGCTGCGAAGAGAGACCCGTGCCTGGCACAGGACATCCCAATTGGTAAAGCGGAGGTGCCGTGCTAAAGAGAAAAGCCAGTGACAAGATGGATGGACACAGTGTCTGCAACAATGGGCTCAGACGTAAGAACAATTGTGAGGCTGGGGCGGGAACGTGCGATGTTTCCTTGAGTTGTAAATGGGCGAGCTCGGAGTAAAAGTTAACTCAGTGGCACCTAGCAACAAGTGCTTTCGAGAGCAGGGTCTTCTTCTCCAGGATCAAGGCTCTTCCGGCAGCATGTAGGAAGTGCTTATGATGAAGTCTCAGCACCACTTCTGCTAGGGAACATTCTAGCTGTCCTTCGTCCCAGACGTATTTCTTCTTCTGAATGTCCATGGTGTCGTCACTATTCTTCACCAACACCATAATTCAAAGGAAGCAATATTTCTTCAGCTTTCCTTATTCATTTTCCAGCTTCCATACAGATGTGAGGAAAATGCCCTGACTGGGGTCAGGCACACCCTAGTGGCATATTCACTTAAAAAATCTTGTGCAGCAGATTTGACCCATTCAATATGTTGTTTGATTGCTTGACTGCTCCTTCCATGAGCTTTTGATTGTGATTCCAAGCACGATGAAATCTTTGGCAACTTCAATCCTTTTTCCATTTACTGCAACATTGGTAATTGGTCCGTTTATGAAGCTTTTTTTTCTTTGCATTGGAAGTGTACTCCATACTGAAGGCTTCAACCCTTGATCTTCATCAGCAAGTGCTTTTGTAGCCATGACCCATCCGATATTAGCAATCTATCCCTTGTTTCATTTCCTCTTCTAAATCTAGCTTAAATTTCTGGCAGGCACCCAGTTTTCATTTTCTTCAGCAAAATATTACTTGGCTGTGATATTGAGAAAATTGATTAATAATTCATTGGGTTATTTTTCTTTAAAATAGGTACAAATATGGAACTCTTTAAGCTTGTTCCAAAGTAGCTGCTTTCCAAATCTCCTGTTGTAGCCTGTGTCCATATACTTAAAGATGTCAGTTCATATGCCATGAGTTCCCATAGCCTTGTCCTTTGTCGATGCTTTCGGTGCAGCTTGGAGTTCTTCCTCCAATGCCATTGATTCTTGAGATGACCACTAAATTCAGGTCGGACATACTCAAGGCTGTACATTGGCTTTCATGGGCTTGTTTTATTTTTATTTTTTCAGTTTTACTTTGGCATTTCAGCAAATGATAGTCTATTTTCACAGTCAGCTAGGCCTATTTTAGTTGGTACTGTGCTTCTCCATTGTCTCTTTCCACAAATATCAAGTCAGTTAACTTGATAATTGCGTATTTCAAGGCACATGTGTATTCTCACTATTTATGTTACTGCTAAAATTTTTTGCAATGACTTGCAAAGCTGATGTTAAAAAATCTTTCATGAGCTCTTCAGCATTATTTCTATCACCAAGATCATATTATCCAAATACCAGTCCTTCTTTACATCCAATACACCAGTAATGATCAATGCAGCTTGATTGCATGTTTGATTAATTTCAGACTGCAGAAGTTGCTAAAAATATCTAACTTGTTCATCTTTGATATTTGTGGTTAGAGTTTAAAATTGAATGAAAATGGTATTAACCGGTCTTCCTTGTAGGTGTGTGGATATTATCATGTTACTGGAAGTTTTGTACTTCAGGATAGTTTTCTTTAAGTGTGAAACATTTTCCAGGAGAGATTTTTTATGATTTTATAATATTGGTCTTCATTTCCCATTTGTATGGATTAATTTCAGGCAGCATTGTGTCATGCAAGGTCATCTCTGTTATTAGGTGTCTTCCAGATTCATTGTTATTCTTGAAGGTTGTATAGTATTCCATAGTGTGCACCTAAAAAATTTTGTTTATTCATTTTTCTTTAATGGGCATTAAGGTTGTTTCCACCTTTTTGCTGTTGTGACTCCAAAGACACATCTTGAAATGTTCTTTATGATGATCAATATGTATCATTTTTCTTCAATTTGTCATTCCATATATGGTAGACCAGATGACTGAGTTCCACTTCATTTTTTATGACTTCCAATTTTACTAGATACATATTGTATAACCTACGTTTGGATTACTAATAAGTGATTGCAGTTGTGTACTTTTATTTTGAGTCATGCTACATCAACAAATGAAGGCCTAAAAAGCTTTACTCCATCCACATCAAGATTAATTCTCCTTTGAGTGTGCAGATTTCCCCAGTCATATTTTGAGTGTCTTCCAATCTCAGAGGTTCATCTCTGGTCCTGTATCAGACAATGGTCTGCTAATATTCATAATATTTTCGCTGATCATTGTTTTTCAAAAGTCGTTGCCCAGGGTCTCCATTCTAGTTTATTTTAGTCCAGAAGCTCTGATGAAATTCATCCACTAGAGGTAAGCATGCTGGCCTTTGAAACATCAGTACCCTGGCATCACAATCAGACACAAGCAAAATGCAAGATTTCTGTCTTTTGGATTTTGTCATGAGTGTTTCATAATTGACCATTTCCACAACCACCCAGTTTCTCTCCCTCCCACTTTTTTCTTCCATACCAATTTATTAGGGTCTAATCTAGATGTCATACCATTCCATAGTTCAATTATTCAAGCAATGTTGTGCAAGCACTACCACAGTTTCCAAACGTTTTCTTCTGCCTTGTACTTCCTTCGTGTACTCCTGGATATCAGTTTCCCATTTCTCTCCCCCACTTCCTGTGACATAACACCATCCCCCCCCAACTCTTCTTATAGTTATTGTCTTTATAGATTCATCCATCCTGGGTTTCACATACTAAAAAGAAAAGTAGAAAAACACATAAAAGACAGTCAAGAAAGTTACCAACAATGACAAAATACAACAGAGGTAAATTTTATATGAAGAAAAAAACACAGGAAATATTAAAAACCAGATCAAGCACAAAGCGTATCAAAAGGGAGATCAGATAATAAGGTTCTGCTATTCAAGTCAGAGATATACTTTTAATATATTATAGTCATCTCTAAAACACTATATCTGATCACCAAGTCAATTCACATTCCTCAATTATGGTTAAAGGGAAATAACCAGAGGCAGTTTCTCCCTTTTTATGATATCCGAAGACAATGAAGAGTAGTTCTGGTGACATAGTGAGTTATATGTTGAGTTATTAATTGGAAAGGCCTGTAGTTTTAACTCTCCTTTGGAGAAAGATGGAATTTTCTGCTCCCATAAAGATCTCCAGCCTCATCGAAGTTAGACAAAAAGACATGCATCAGGGAAGAAACAAAGCCCACATGGAAAAAGCACACCAACCCGTGTGATCACAAGGTGTCAATAGAATCAGCCATCAGGCATCACAAGACCCAAAACAAGCAGAGTGGACACCCAAAATCTATCAGTTGACAATTGGACCTCCCCTCACAGAAACTTCAAAAGGTAGAGATGGGCCAGCCAGGGTGCAGTATAGCACTGAAGAAACATGCAACATCCCTCTAGTTCTTTAATGCTTCTCTCACCGCCACCCCCCACCACTATCATGATCCCAGTTCTATCTTACAGATCTGGCCAGAGCAGAGCATGTACTCTGGTACAGATAGGAGCTCTAGCCACATAGAATCCAGGACAGAGAAACCCCTCAGGACCAATAATGAGAGTAGCAATACTATGAGGGTAGAGGGAAGAAGGGAGAGAAAAGGAGTACCTATCATAATGATCTATATACAACCCCACCCCCACCCTAGGGAAACGTACGGCAGAAAGGTGAGCAAAGGGAGATAGCAGATGGTGTAAAATATGAAGATAAAATAACTTATAAGTTATCAAGTTGGAGGGTGGGAGAGGGAGGGAGAAAAAAGAGGAGCTGGTGCCAAGGGCTCAAGTAGAAAGAGAATGTTCTGGAAATGATGATGGCAACATGTGTACAAATGTGCTTGACATAATTGATGCATGGATTGTGATAAGCATTGTAAGAGCCCCCAATTATATGATTTATTCAAATTTAAAATGTATCTATTCTGAGACTTCCAGTCTCAGAAACCCACAGCTCCAGTTTGTCCTATAGGGTGGCTGTGAGTCAAAGTCCATGGAATGTAAGTGAGAAAACCCAGTGAAGAGGACTAAAGTATTCACATAATAAAATTGCTGTTAAGCATAAGGGGGTTCAGAGTGTCTCTCCCTGGCTGTTAAATTTATGAGACAGTGTCCCTTTTTTAATATAAAAATGAAATATACAAGTCATTATGACTCCTTCAACCTCTAGTAGGAATGAAAAGGGAGAAAGTGCAAGCTATGTCATTGAGCAGTGAAACTTAAGTCGGGGTGTGGGGGGGTCTCATCTGAGAAATGCCAAACAGCATCGTTAGCAGAGGTCTTCTCCTATATGTTGCATTTTTTGTAGTTTATGTGATTGTGGTTTTCACCAAAGTAAAATTATTTCAAAAAAGAAGATAACCATTTGATCATTTATCGTGTTTACATCGATTATCTAACACATTTCAGTTTGGATTAGACTGCATACCGTTTGAACAAGCAGCCTCACATAAATGATGCTTTAGCTTTGAGACAAGGTGCATAATAAAGAAGACTATGCTTAGAAGTACAACAAAAAGTGGCCTTCCTCTTGGACCACCCAGTAAAGAGGCACAAAGTAGGAGAGAAATAGATTCGCAATCAGATAGCTCATCGTTGTCATTTTGTCCAAATAGTCATGTGGAATGAGATTGGTCCACATGATTAAAAAAATAGAGTCTTTATATCAACTTCAGTTTTACACATTCATCTTAAAGAACCACTTAAATTCCCTCATATGGCATTCACTTTTCAAAATATAAGTCTATTTAAGACTTCGTTTACATCAATCATCAGAATTAAGGCCATATATATATTAACTTCTCTATGTTATATTTTCTATGTAGCTTTAAAATTTCCTCAACTTTTCTGATTAGACTTCAATGAGGATGACTTGTTTTCATATGAGAATGCATATTTGTATTAAATTGCTTCATCTATGATATTAGGAAGCTCTATGACTGTGAGAGAGAAAAAAATATTTTTTTCCATTTAAGAAAAGCCATCTGTTTCTTGTATGTACTTGTAGAACTAAAAGATAAAAGGGGGGTAAATAAACTAACTCAAAATCTTGCAAGGCTATAATCTCTTCTTGGAAAACTAAAATACAAACAAATTGCAGAAAACAATGGAAAGCACTTTTATAACTGTAATGGATTAGATATTGTAGACCTCAGTGAGGCTGACTGGAAGTTACTTCCGTCTCCTCCAATGCCAATAGAAGTAGACAACATTAGTACTCAGCATTACTTTTTTCCCAGAGTGATTTCTATCTCTGCTGGATTGTTTCTATGATCAAAATTATTCTCAGAAAAGAATTATTGCAAAGAAAATCTCAAAGTGATTATAGGAAGAAACAGAAATATAAGCATCTATATATATAAACTAGAAAATAATCTGGAAAGATTTGGAGAATTGATGGAGGACCACCTCTGCCTCAGTGTTAGTGCTCATGCTAGTGGTAGTCTAGGGAAGACCAAAAAAGACCTGTTAACTGAAACTCATCAAACACTCATTGCTTGAGTGAGAGTCCTAGAAACAAACTTCAGTATACATTTATCCACTTCTGTTTCTTCCAGAATGCCATGCTAAATAATAGCACAGAAGTGAGATAGAAGTGATGCTTGTAATTTTGTGAGAACAATCTGTTTTGAAACATCCCAAATTATACTAAATACAACAGTTGTTTTATGGTAAATGTAAATGGTGCTTGCAATTATAAAACTTTCTTCTTCAGTCATGAAATATGCCTAACAGCATCTTAACTAACAAAATCTTTTTCAAGATGAGAATTTCTCTACTTATTCAGGAACAAAATCTGTTTATTTTTTCTTTTTGCAATATTGTATAATTTTTGCCTATCAGAATTGGTCTGATTTTCTCTCTAATGAGTATCCTTTAATGAGATGGTTCACCTTTAGAAACTTAGAATAAAACACAGAGCACCACACCCCCTCTTTTTAAACAAAAAATACGGTAGGGTAGATGAAAAGATATGACTCCTCAAACTAGGTTTTTCTCTGAAAAAAATTTCTCCCAATATCATGCCAAAATTTATTTTCTAGATCCATGCAAATTGTTTGCTTGCCAATTGTAATGCTACTTGGATTTCAGCATCTGACTTTGCAAAAATGGATGAAATATCATATATGATCCGGGATAATGGGTGGGAAGGTGCCTACTTAAATACATAATATGTACCAACTATCTCATAATGTAATTCTTGACAACAAACTCATTATTCTGATCTTCCAGGGAAAGAAAACAGTAAGGAGAAAGGTTGATGTCATGTAACTGCTTCTGCATATTCACTTCTAGTACTTGGACCTTCATATTGGAGAAGTGAAAATATAATTTGGAAGCTATTATTTAGAAATAAAGTTATGAGATTCTACAATGGCATCAGCACTTTTCAAATGAAGAGATAGCTGGAAAATAGGGCACGGCTTTTCTGGAAGCCTTCAAAGACACTGCCTTCTTATCTTACCCTTGAAATTACCGCTAGTCATCCACAGCTCATCTCTTAGTGGTCCAGGAAAGGGCAGAAAAAACTGATTACCATGTCTACTGTGACCAACCAGGGAAGAAAGTATGATCAAGATGAGGTGACTTTCTGTGATGACACCACATAGGGTTGGGTACAGAAGATACTGGGAATGGCAGGTTCATTTAAAACCATCATAGAAAATCACATTTCTCTGCAATGGTGAGTAAGTAGCAAAAGCTTTCAGTAGAACTCCCTGCCTAGATGGGCTCGCAAGAAAGGCCTGGTAATCTAGGTCTGATAAGCAGTCAATAAAAGCCCTCTGAAACACAATGGTCTGAGGCCCAACAAGCCACAGGAATGATGCAAGAGGAGAGACTGACTTGCTGTCCTTGTGCATGGGGTCACCATAAGTCAGGAATGGACTCAACAGCAGCCAACAATGACAATGACATCGTTCGTTGAGCAAATGAGCAGAAGATCAGTTATTACGGAAATGGCCCGACTGGAGAGTCTTTAAGGAAATTGGGGAATTCTTGGTTTAGAGGTGAGAAGGGTCTGGTTTCCAATTCTAGCTCCAGAATTTACCAAATATGTGACATTGGGGCGGGGGAGGGATTGTTTTGAGCCTAAATTTCTTCCCATGTGAAGTAGAACTTTTTTTTGTCTATCCAAAGTTGTTGTGGGTCCTGGTGATAATATGTATAAACTATTCAGTACAGTGTCCAACATACAATAGAAAACTAATAACAGATATTATGATTTTGATTATAAAGTTATAAAATAGACGGGTGTCTAAACGCACTTATCTATTTCTGTCACTACTGAGATCTCATTAACTATTGGGATCTCCTATAGTCTTAAAGGCTTGGGTCAACGAACTTCATTGAAGTCTTGTTAAACACTGACACTATAAGGACTGCTAAGAGGGGAATAAAAGCCAAAGGGAAACAGATCTCACTGTTTGACCTCCCTTCCTAGATGTACAAACTATGATGGTACTGGGAGGGGAGGATTAGGAACTTGGACCAGGAAGGGGCTTTCAGGAATTGAGTTTGGCAAAGTGAGCTGGCAGGGCAGATCTCTGACAAGCAGACGTTGAAGTCTGATTTTGGTAAGACTTTTAGAGCCTAGGGGCATGGCTGTCTGAATTCTTAGTGACCACTGGGGCAGGCGAGACACCTGAATGGAGTCAGCAATGAAGTGAGGGGAAGAAGCAGAGAAGAACTAGAAAGAGATGATGGCCCGAAGGGATGAAGCCTGGGGAATTTCCCTCAAAAGGAGGGAACTGTTAGGATCCCAAGCCATTTCTTACACCTACCAACAAAGTTTATGTTACGAAAAATAAAGGAAGTCGGGCATATCAAGACTATAATCCAATTGGTTACTTGAGATATATGATTTCAGATTTATAAAAAGATAATATCATTTGCATACAATATATGTATATATTGATTGTGATAAGAGTTGTACGAGTCCCCAGTAAAATGATTTAAAGGAAAAAAGAATAAAATTCTATTGAATACGTATGAGAATTACTGACTTTGTGCTTAGCAGCCCAACATGTCACCCACCATGCCACCAGAATAGATGACATTTTCTACTCTTGTTTTAAAAAAAAACAAAAACTTTTCAGTCTTGGTAATTCTGTGTCCCTAGAATCTGAGAAGTTGAAATTGACTGGGTGGCAGTGAGTTTAAAATCAATAATTTTGAGAATAAGTAAATAAAAACACACACACAACCTCTCTGTAGGCACTGAGACTAAATCTTTACGGGAATTGCAAGCCTTTCCTGTCTCGCACAGAGAAGTTGGTGCTCTCAAACAGCTGGCCGCAACCATTGCAGCCCAACACACAGCCATTGAACCTCCACAGAAAACCTTATGTATCTTTTAAAAATACCAATAGTAAAGTATGATGGTATTATTTCTCAGCATATCCTCAAGCTAGCTCTATTCACATCTAGGTAGTGTTTCCATTGCTCAAACCCTTCTCTAAACCACTCTGCACTTTCTTTATACCAGTAAAATGACAGCTTTGGCATCCTCGTGGGACTCTAATTATGTTCCATTGAAATATTCTTTGAATTGTGGAAACAGAAGTCTGAAAGGACAAGATCCTTGTTACCCCTCAAAGAATTAACAGATTCTTTGCTGTGATGCAGAAATATTTCTTGTCACAATTTTTCCTGGATTGTATCACCAGTGAAGTTTTTAATTTTTATATAATTTCTTCATAATATGTCCATAGGATCTTCCTGTGTCCTTGGAGAAAATGTATCAAGATTACCCCCATTGGAATTAAAAACAACAACCTCCCCCCCCACAAAAAACAGTTGTCATAACCTTTGGAGCTGACCTCTCTGCTTATTACTGAACTGGTTCAATCAATTCCTTCAGAAATCATTGCTTTGAGTGAACTTTGGGGGCGCACCCCAAGAGAGTAAGAGAAGTTTCTTACTGGGTGAACATGTCTGCAGCCATTCATTTAAACGTGTTTTGTTTGGAATAGATCCATACCTATATGAATGGGGATATTAGCAATACTTTGGAACTTATCCTTATATTCAGGCACTGTGATCATTGCAAGAGAAACAAAGTTGGGGAGAAGAAAGTAAAACGCTTCTGCTCTCCTAGAGTTTACAAGTAGGGAGAGAACAAAGGAGTGTTCTGTGCACAGAGACCTCATCAGATGGACCTCATTCTTGACTAGATTGCAATTGGAATGAGCTTGGGTTACATGTGGAAATACTTTTGGGGGGATCTCCCCTTTCAACCCACTACATAAGATATTAAGTAAGACTCCTGTTCCCACACATTCTTTTAAAGTTCCCAATGCCCTTAAAGTTGTATGACTTCAGCCTGGCACAGACCTTTGGGAGACTAACTTGTACCATGTAGATGAACTGAGATTTCATTTTTTGAGGTCCTGGTATTAGAAGAAAGGAGACCTGGTGTGTTGTTAACCGAAAGGCTGATGGTTCAAGCCCTCCTGGGGAGAAAGATAAGGTCCTCTACTTTCATAAGATTTAGAGTCCTGGGAACCCTAAATAGGATTACTGTGAGTCGGAATCAACTTAATAGAAGTAGGTTTTGTTTAGGTTTATTTTGTTGTGAGAAAGAATGGGAGAGAAAATATGAGTGAATGATGATCTAGAGGAAAAAACAAGTTCTAAGGCATGCCAAAAAAGAGAGTTCTGTTTGTACAGTGTTCAATATTGAAAAAAATGCAAGATATGTTTTCTGCTTAATTGAACTCTATAACTTTCCTAAGGGGGAGTACCTGGATGATGGAAATGGTGAATGAGTTTTGTTGATGGAAAAGAACACAGACAAAAACCAACAGGGATGTGACTTGAGTCTACTGAAAGCCAACTCAGAAGAAAATTCTGAAGATCTATTCAACCAGCGCCCCCAAACAGCCACAGGCACTGAAAGGCCCAGAGAGCACAGTTCTATTCTAGCACACATGGGGTTCCCATGAATTTGGAGTTGACGTGACAGCAGCTGCTTAAAGGTGATGTCTTAAAAAAAACCTGAAAGTTACTCTCTCACAGTTCTGAAGCCCACAAGTCCAGAACTAAGGTCTCAGAGTGTAAGTTCCTTTTGGAGGCTCCGAGAAAGAATCTACTTCACATCTCTCTCCTAGATTCTGGTGGATGCCAGTAATATTTGACATTGCTTGGCATGAAGATACACCATTCCATTGTCTGCCTCCATATTTTCATCACATTTTCCTTTGCATTTGCATTCATTGTCTGTGTCTACTCTTCTTTTTTATTTACTGTTTTTCTTCCTTGGGGAGATATAATTCACATACCATACAATTCAATTTTCAGTCACATCAAAAGAGTTGTACAATCATCACCACAATCAGTTTTAGAACATTTTCTTCATCCTTGTACTCATCATTTGTTTGCCACTTTCTTCCAACTTCCCCTGCCACCTCTGTTATTCAAGTCACTGACTCTATAGATTTACCTATCGTAGATTTCTCATACAGAAAAACATTTTAAAACTGAAAAAACTAACAATAGCAAAAGTAAAACTGATAAAAACCTCAATCAACTGTCTCTATATACTTGCCTACACTGCGCTTCCTATACTAGAAAACAACACCTCTAAGAAAAAATCTTAAACAGTCATGACATAAAAAAATAAAGGCTGAGCCCTGGTGGCATAGTGGTTGAGTGCGGGACTGTGGCCGATTGGCTTGGCGGTTCAAATCCAGCAGCAGCTCTCTGGGAGCAAGACTGGGTAGCTCCCATGACCACCAGAGGGCAGTGATGCCCCTGAAAAATAAAGAAATAAAAAAATAAAGAAAAGGCCAAAACCAATAGTATAATAAGCCAGAGAAAAAACTTCTGTTAAGGAAAAAAATTCAGGAGATATTAAATACTCAAACAGATTTTGAATGGGTCATCAGGGAGAGTAAACACTCAAGCATTACATTTTAACCTAACGACATCTACTCTTATCGCGTTTATAAAAATCTCGATGTGATAGCAAGGTTACTCACATCCTCCCACTATGGTCAGAAGGGATTCACCAGAGGAGCCTGCACATGGATTATGTGCTGTCACTGCCACCCACAGTCTTCTGCAAATTGGGTGTTCATAATTGAAATTCTGATACCAAATACCTTCAGATTTGGATTTATTATTTATCATCTTTGGGTCCCCAGACTGGTGTACTTCTTCCCTGTGGGTTTAATTGATACCTCATTTATATGGTTGCTTGTTTGAATCCAATCCTTTTAAACCCCAGACACACCACTTCTCATAGAAAGGCATCATCTGCTTTCTTCACCACAGTTTTCTGTAGCACCATATCTTCTTAAGGTCGAGCTTCGAGCAGGGCCATATCATAAGAATTCATTGTTCTTGGATTGGAGCTAGAATTCAATGTGAGACAAAAATCCACTTACTTGTCTATGATTTATGTAAATTTATGGTATGTGTCTGCTGTCCTTATAAGGTCATTTGCCATTAAATTTTCATCTCATCTGGATTATCCAGGATGGCTTCATCTTATGCTCTTAATTGCACCTACAAAGATCATTTTCCCAAATAAAGTCACAGTTTTGTGTTCCAAGTGGAAGTATTTTTTCGGGGAGCCACCTTTCAACTTGTTATTTATGGCCCTGGAGTTGATGCTGAGATATAGCGAGCCTATGGGACAGGGTAGAACTGCCAAGACTATACTTCTTTTCTTTTCTTTTTTCTTTCTTTTCTTTTAATGGGAACAAAAAGTCTTCTTTTTCTCCCATGGAATGACTTGTGGTTTTGAGTTGCTTCCAGTTATCAGCCCAACCCATAAGTACTATGTTACCATTAGATGAAATATAATAGTAAAAACCTTGTTGAAGGTGAATCATTCTTCTGATACTAATGGAAACTCTCAGGCATGCTTAAACCAGGGATTCATGATGACTTTAGATAGCAGGAAAGGAAAGCGTTTTTGGTGACAGCAGGAGTCTTACAGCAAGAGGTGTGTGTGTGTGTGTGTGTGTGTGTGTGTGTGTGTTTTCTGACTCAGAAGGTAATTATGTCTTGCAACAAAACATATAACCCCCTATATGATAGTTCACAAAAAAAGGTAGGGACCTGAGGACTGTAATTGTAATCTTTGGTCTCGCCACAGAATCACAAATGAGTACAATCCTAATAGGGCTTGAAGATGCCTATGACCAATTCGTATATTTTTTGAAACCTGTGGACATGGTAAGCTATCAGGTAACTATCAGGATTTAATAGAATAACATCAAGTTTATAAGAGAATTTGGAATTCAAGCTTCCTTGATTCAGAATTTGGGTACTAACATGTACCTTGTGACCTTGGGCATGTAACTTATCACTTGTCTTTTAGTTTCATTTGTCAAAGGGGAACTGTTTATCTTTCAAAATTATTGTTAAGAATCAAATTGGCTTAGCACTGTGCCTAACCCTAACACATCTTCAATACAAGTCAAATATAACATTAATGTTTTATTGTTATAGCAACAAAGGGTATTTCATCACTCTGACCTTAACATATGAAAATGAAATTAGAATAGTGAAGGAGTGTACCCTTGAGCAAAACATCCTGAACTCAAACACTGTTCATATTAAAAGGGACTTTTATATCCAATTGGAGTCAAGTGATTCCAAGGTAGAGAGAAATATGAAGGAGTTACTGGGAGTGATGTCCAATTTCTTGGCATCACACAACTGATTTTAGGAACATGAGCTAACAAAGTCTAAACTTGATAAAAAAAAAAACTTTAAAAACCAAACAGACATGTTTCTGTCACTGGCCTGAGCTATGAGAAGTCAACAAGATAGTATTCCTATTAGCAAAATCAACTGTTTAACTTACTTTCTAAAGGTATAGTCCCATGGGTTTGTAGTCTTCATCCTCAGAAGTTCATATCTGCTGATTTGATAATGGAGCAGTGCAGAAGCTCGCAATGAAAAACACAGCACAAAACACAGAGGACAAAAACTCACAGCCATTCAGTCAATTCCAATTCATAGAAGGTCGACATAGCATTTCTGAGAGTGTGAATCTTTAGAGGATCGGGTAGACTCCTTTTTCTCCTGAGGAGCAGCTGGTGAGTTTCAACCCAATTCAGGACTAGCCACCCAATGCTTGCCTAATGGTGCCACCAGGGTTCCAAATACGGAAGAGCCCTCCCACATTAGTAAAACACAACCAGCAAACCAAAGCAAACTCACTGTCATCGAGTCGATGCGGACTCATAGTGACCCTAAGGGGCAGGGTAGAATTGCCCCTGTGAGTTCCTGAGACTGTAGCACTTTATGGGAATAGAAAGTCCTCTCTTCCTCCTCCCGCAGATGGGATGGTGGTTTTGAATTGCAGAACTTTGCAGTTAGAGCCCACTGTGTAAACTGGGATTATGCTACCAGGATTTTGAAGGTGCCAAAAGCTTATTGGAATGTGTATGAAAATTTGGGAGAGTCCTGAGAGTCCGCAAATCACCGGGAGGGAGCTAGAGTCTTGACAATGGAAGAGATATTATCTATCTGTCACCCCTCTTGGAAGATTCAGCTCTGCATGTGTTTGGGGTGGTGATGATATGGCTCAAGTAGCACATTCCAAAAGGTCCACCTTGTATGTCCCTCACTAGGGTTCTTAGAGGCAAGCCAACATTGGGTCGTGTTTCAGAAAAAATGCCTTAATATCAGGACAGGGTACTGTAGGGTTTAGGTCAGGAAACTAGTTTTATACATATCAGGGTTTGATTTCAGCTCTGCCTTTTTAAAGATATTTAAGTTTGAGCAAATTGCTTAAAATATCTAAAGCCTCATTTGTGTAACCTGTAAATTGGGGTGAGTCAAGCATGCTATAATTGTTGGTGGCAATTAATATTATTAGCTAAATGATCATTACCTAGTGAACCAATTACAGCAGTGCCTTTTAAATTTCAATGGATCTATAACCTTGCTATTCAAACTCAAATAATATATTCTATGTCACTGCATGGTACATGCAGAAATGGTTTAAATCATATAATACCATCCTCACCATGGTGTAATACCATCATCAACATAACAAATAAACTTTTTAAAAGATTAAAAAGGTGTGGACTTCAGCCAAGTACTCTCAATGCCAATAAGAATTTTTTTTTAAGGAATACAGAATCTTGGAACCCACGCTAGACCTACTCAATCACAATCTGCATGTTAACAAGACCCTTGGCTAATTTTCATGCACCACGCAGTTTGGAAAGCACTGGTCTAGCAGCGGGTTATTAAATGGTAAAATGTGAGTAAGGCACAACAGGGGCTGGGATGCGGAATATCACAAGGGACTTCCAACAGCAGATATTTATTCCACAGCTCACCACACACCCATACACGGACCTCATTCTATACCTCACTCTTCCCACACCCACTTTCTTCCTCATGCATGGACGAAAGGCAAAGACTTTTTAAAAATACTTCATTGGGGGTTCATATATCTCTTATCACAATCCATACATTTCTCCACTGTGTCAAGCACATTTGCACATATGCTGCCAACATTATTTTCAAAGTATTCTCTTCCCACTTGAGGCCCTGCTACAAGCTCCCCATTTTTCCCTCTCCCTCCCCTGACCGCCCTCCTTCATGAACACTTAAGATTATTATTTTCATATCCTACTTTGACCTCTACAACCCCTCACCCACTTTCCCTGGGAAGGGTTTCTAACTTGATTCTTGTGATTGATTTCCCCCTTTCTCCACCTGCACCTCCTCCCTTAGTCCTTCTGGTATCGCTACTTTCCTTATTGGTTCTGAGGGGTCTATCTATCCTGGGTTGCCTGGGTTTCCATCTCTTATCTGTAGTATTGTGCATGCTCTGGTCTAATCCAATTTGTAAAGTAGAATTGAATTCATGATAGTAGGATGAAGGAAACACCAAAGAGCTAGAGGAAAGTTATGTCTTTCATTGGTGCTATACTGCACCCTGACTGGCTCATCTACTCCCCATGATCCCTCTGTGAGGAGATGTCCAACTGACTACAGATAGGCATTGGATCTCCACTCCATGCTCTACCCCCCCCCCCCACGCTCCACATAATCTTTGTGGCTTTGTGGGCTAGGATATCCTCTCCTCTCTTTCCATCCATTTGCCTTTCTCCCCTGTATTCTAATCTGATGCACCTCTCTCTCCAAACTATACCTTCAGTGCTGTCCTCTGAAATGCATTCCTCTGAGGCGAGAGGTGTCCCCATGATCTGGATTGGGGCTGTCCCTGTAGACCTCTCTATTGGTTCCCTGGTACATGCCTGTATGTTGTCTTGATGCATTGGGTTAAAGACTGGTCTCTCTCTCTCTCTCTCTCTCTCTCTCTCTCTCTCTCTCTCTCTCTCTCTCTCTCTCTCTCTTCCCCCCCCTCCCCGTGGAGATATAAATAATCCTCCCCTTGGATGGATTAGTGTCCTGCTCACCCCTACCCATGTCTCTTTTTCTTTCCCCTTCTTATTTAGTTGGCTGTCTTATGTATCCCTGGATTGGGTTTGATCTCTATCATAATTGCTGCACCCTAGGGATGTGTGTGTATAATCTTTCCCCCTGTGTCCCACCTCCCTTTTTTTTTAAACTTACCTCTGGACTCATGATGTACTTGTCCTTTTGTGCTTGACTTATTTCACTTAGCATGATTTCCGCCAGTTCTTCCCATGTGGGAATATGCTTTATGTGTTCATCACTGTATTTTAAGGATGGGTGGTACTCCACTGTACCACAGTTTTTTTGTCCATTCATCTATTGATGGAAATATGGGTTTTTTTTCTAACTCCTTGCATTGGTGAATTGTGTTCAGTGAACATTGGAGCACATATATCTGGCCGTGGTTTGTTTCTTGTCTCTTCTGGTATATGCTCAGTACGGGGAATGCTGGGTCATATGGAAGCTCAATCTTCATCTGTTTCAGATATTGCCAAATATATTTCCATAGTAGTTGTACATACCTATAGGTACACCAGCAGTGGATGAGAGTTCCTGTCTCCCCACAGCCCCTCCAGCTCTTGTTACTTTCTGAATTTTTGAATTGGGCTATCTTTGAGGGTATTGACTAGTATCTCATCATTGTTTTAATTTACATTTCTTTTATGGCTAATGATCAGGAACACTTTCTCATGTTTACTGGCCATTTGGATTTGTGCCACTGTGAAACTTCCATTGAGGTCCTTTGCCCACTTTGTCAGTGGGCAGTTATTTCTATTCTTATTGTAACCTTGCAAAGTATTTGGATGTCAGTAATAAGGTCTTTGTCTGATGTGTCATTGCTAAAGATGTTTTTTCAGTCTGTGTACTCTCTTGCTGAATTATTTAGATGTACACAGGTGATTTATCTTCAGTACATTCAACTCGTTGATTTGTGACTCTTCTGTATTTTTGTGCTTCCGTTTTTCTGGTAGCCCATGTATTCCCTGTGACAAGGTTCTCATGTTTGTCTCAATTCCCTCATTAGTGGTCCTAATTGCATGAGATTTTACCTCAAGATCTGTGATTCACCATGAGTTTATTCTTGTGCATGGAGTGAGATAAGAGTCTTGCTTCATTTTTCTACAGGTAGATATCCATTTTTTTCCAGCACCACTTATTGAAGAGGGCATCTGCTTCTGATTTGATTTTTTTGGGGTGGGGCTTCCTTATAGAAAATCAGTTGTCTGTATGCTGATGGTTTTATTTTGGGGATTTCAGGTCTTTTCCATTGGTCAGAATATCTGTAGTTACACCAGTACCACACTGTTTTGACTACTGTGGCCATATAATACGTGCCAAAGTCAAGTAAAGCAAGCCCTACCACTTTGTCCTTCTTGAAGCGTCCTCTGCTAATTCTGGGCTTCTTCCCTCTCCATATGAAGTCAGCAATTAGTTTTTCCAATTTTTTGAAGAGGAATGATGGTATTCAGATTGGGACAGCATTGAACTTAAATAGTGCCTTAGGCAGAACTGACATCTTTACTATATCAAGGCTTCCAATCCATGAGCATGGGATATACTTCCATTTGTTGAGGTCACTGTTGGTTTCTTGTAATAGTGTTTTGTAGTTTTCTCATACAAATCTTTTTTTTTTTAGTCATGTATATCCCTATATATTTTAATTTGTGCTTGGCTATTGTAAAGGTCACTGCTTTTTTAATTGCCTCTTCTGTGATCTTGTCTGATGTCTATAGCCTTTTGATAGACTTTCGTTTGTTGATCTTATATCCTGCCATGCTGCCATATTCCTCTATTGCATCCAACATTCCACTTGTGTAGTTTCAGGGACTTTCAATGTATAAAATCATATCATCTGTGAAAAAGGGTTTCCCTTCCTTTTCCTGCAGATTAACACCTTTGATGTCTTGTCTTTGTCTTATATTGTAAATTTGAACCTCCAGTATGAGGTTAAATAGAATTGGGGGCAGAGGTCCACTTTTTTTTTGGCCAGGTCCACTTTTTCAGTGGAATTGCTTTCATCTTTTCTCTGTTGATTGCCATGTTGGCTGTTGGTTTTTCATATATAGCTTGCATATTATCAAGGGGTTTTCCTTCTTCCCCTATCTTCTTGAGTGTCAAATAGGAATGAGTGTTTGGATGTTGTCAAATGATTTCTCTGCTTCTAAAGATATGATCATATGGTTCTTGTAATTTTTTCCTGTCGATGTGGCGAATAGTACTAATTATCCTTGTATGTTGGACCATGAATCCCACCTGATCATGGTAAATTTTTTATGCTTTTGTATTTTATTAACCAGTATTTTTTAAGGATTTTTGCATTGGTATTCATTAGGGATATTGGTCTGTAGTTCTCAGTTCTTCTGGGATTCTTGCCCACTTTAAGTATCAGAGTGATGCTAGCTTCATAGAGAGAGTTGGGGAGTTTTCTGTCTTTTTCTATGTCTTGGAAGAGTTTGTGCAGGATTGGTGCCAGTTCTTTCTTGAATGCTTTTAGAATTCTCCTGTGAAGCCATTTGGCCCAGGGCAATTTTATGTTGGTAATCCCTTAATAATCTTGTCTATTTTTCCATTGCTTTGGTCTGTTGAGGCTCTTGAGGTCCATCTGGAATAGTCTAGGGAGGGAATATGTTTCCATGTATTTGTCTGTGTCTTCCAAGTTGTTTAATTCATTAGAGTATGGGCCTTCATAGTACTGTGTAATTATCCTTTTGATTTCATTAGGGTCTGTTGTAACGTCCCCTGTTTCATCCCACATCCTTGCTATTGAAATTGGTTCCTTCCTTTCTTTGTTTGGTTTTGCCAGTGGTCTATAAATTCTGTTCATCTTTTCAAAGAACCAACTTTTAGCTGCATTAATTTTTCTGTAGTTTTCTTGTTTTCCATCTCTCATATCTCAGCTCTGATTTTTTATTAATTCTATCATTTTTCTATTAGTGGAATTGTTCTGTTGACTCTGTTCTAATGGGTGTGAGTTTTGTGTCAGCATATCAACCACAAGAGTCTTCCTTTTTCATGTGTACATGTTTTGCTATCAGCCTTCTTCAGATAAATGCCTTTACTTTATCCCAAACATTTCATTACATCATATTTTCATTCTCATTGGTTTCTAGAAACTTTATGGTTTCATTTCTGGTCTGTGACAATACTCACTTCTTTTGCAATAGAGAGTTATTCATCCTCCAATTGTTTGCTCTTGTTTTCTTCACCCTACTTCTGTTGATTTCCAGTCTATTCACAGTAAGAGAGATGTCTGTATAATCTCTATGTGCTTGAATTTACTCAAGTTTGATTTGTGTCCCAGCATGTGTTCTGTCTTCAAGTATGTGCCATGCGGGCTTGAAAAGAAAGTGATTTTTTTTTGTCTTTGAGTAGAAAGCCCTGAAAATATCTATCAGATCAAGTCATCCAATTGTGCTGTTTAGATCTGTATCTTCCTTATTGAGTTTCTTTCCGTGTGATCTGACTTTTTCAGAGAGTGCTGTATTAAAGTCACCTACTTTAATTGTTGAGCCTGGAGTGCTTGAGCTTTTGGAGTGTTTGATTTATGAATTTCACAGGGACAGAGAAAGATTTTAATGTTGTTTTCAACTTTAGGACATGATCTATATATTGAAAATCTTTCACAGAAGGAACTTGTGTGTATTAGAAACATGAAGGGTTCAATACTGTTTTATCATGTCTGCTTTGCAGACAGGAGACATTTTAAATTAAAAAAAAACTACTGTGATAGAATATAGCTAACAAAATTTTTGCAATTCAATTATATTAACTACAGTGACCATGTTGTTTTACCATGCTTACTATTCAATTCCACACATTTTTCATATGTCTTAACATAAACTCAGTACTGCTTTAGCTATAATTCCCTGAGCATCTGACCACAAGGTTAGATAAAGCTTCAGTAAGCAGAGACAAGGAGGAAAAACATTCCTGACAGAGAAAACATGTATAATGACAAGATATGGGGAAATTCAATACAGTTCTGTGTTAGTCCGGGTAGACTAGAGGAACAAATTCAAGGACACGGATATCGATATAAGGAAAGGGTTTATATACAAAAGGAATGGGACATGGAGAAAGCATCCCAGCCCAGTCCAGTTCAAAGTCGTAAGTCTGATATTAATCCATATGCCCGAAATCAGTCTGTAAAGTCTTCTGACTCGCGAAATCACAGGTCAGTGGGTGCAGAATCCCAGTGCTGGCAGGGAACCTCGCCTCCAGGGCTCAGGGTCCATCAACAGCAGAAGCCCTAGCTTCAGAGGTCTGGCTCCATCAGGACAACGCTGTGTGGTCTCTCCGCTGGCTTCTCCAGCTTCTCACATGCTGCTAGCTTGTCTTGTCTGTGATTAATCGTCTCTCTAACTCCCAACAACTGGGGAAGATAGCTTCTCATCTTCACGAGGGAAATATCGTGAGATTTCCCAGAAGTCTCAAGAGAAAGCCATGCCTACATAGAGGCCTCATTGGCTACTCGATGGCTATCTCCAGATTAACTGGCTAGACTCCACCCCTACATTTCAATCAGAAAATTAACATAAGCACATGACTGCCACAAGTTCCATGGGGTTTCTAAGTATTAGGCTTGATTGGAATAGGGAATGGATAAGGGGAAGAAAAGTGAGACTCAAGTCATGGAAGGCCTTAGTAGCTGTTTAACATTCTGGATTTTATTCTGAAGGCCAGGGCAAGGACAACCACTGAAGATATTCATATTTCCTTTTCAGAAATTTGATCTACTGAGGACAACCATTTTAGGTGGTCTCAGATTCTTAAGTGCTATAGTTCTTGTCTTTCAGTACGGACAGGAAATAGACCATGAGATTCTGGAAACGTTTAATGGACTCACTGTTGAACTAGCTCTTATAGAAATTGTTCTACCTTGCTGACTGGGACATTTTACAGAAAGTGCTGATTGTCTGGTTAAAGGTATACCTTTGGCTATGTGTATGAGGTTTGTTTTTTAACTTTAAATTGCTAATTGGGTGGGGCTTACAGAATTGTTTATTCAAGAACTTAACTTACTTATCAAATCTCCCAATATTTTGCCCTGCCTTCCCACTTGTCCTCTTCTTTCGCTTATAAACTATTATTTTTCCCTACATCTTTATTAACCCATTTCTACCTTCTAGTGGTTGGAGTTTAGCTACTAGCTTAACCTTCCCTCCTTTTCCCTCCTGTCCCTGGTAGGCATCAAATTCTATTTATTTTGATATGAAAAACTTTGTCATGACTTTTTCTTCAGTGTTCTCATATGATACTTGTCCTTTTACCTGTAATTTATTTCACATTACTGTCTGCCATTACATTCTATGCCATTGTTTATGCACCAAACTTTATTCATATCTTCTTCCACTAATGAGCTTGGTGAAGGTTGTTTACATATTCTTGCTTGGTGAAGAGTGGGTGTGCATATATCTGCTTGTGCTATGACTCCTTCTTCTTTAGGGTATATACCAAAGAAAGGGATTGTTGGTGCTACATTCCTATAGTATATAGTATATCTTTATAATAAATACTATATCTCTATTCCCAGTTGTTTAGAGTAAGCACTACACAGCTTTCCCCAGTACATTTCATAGTCCCATCAACAAGGTATGAGAGTTCCACCAAGAGTGTATGAGAATTCCAATCTCTCCTCATCCATTCCACTATCAATTTTCTGTTTGCTTGTTTTTTCTTAACTTTGTTATCAATTATCAATATTCCTGTCAGTTTGTATCTCATCATTGTTTTGATTTGCATATCTCAGATGGGAAGTGATTGTGAGCATTTCTTCATATGTTTACTGGCCTCCTGGATTTCTTTTTGGGGGTGCCTCCTGGATTTCTTTAATAGAATTTATATTCATATCATCTGCCCATTTGTTGATTGTTATTCAGTTTTTTTTTACTGAGTTCTTGCAATTTTCTATAAACTTTAGAGATTCATCTCTTTTTTGATGCATTCTTGCCAATTTTCCCCAGTCTGTGAGTTCTCTTTTCAATCTTTTGATAAACATTTTGATACACATAAGCATTTCATTTTTAGAAAGTCCCTGTCATCTCTCTTGGCTTATGTTAGTTGTGTGTTTTCCTTTCTGATAGTGTGTTATAATTCTGTATTATAATTCTGAGGTTTATATTTAGGTCTTTAAACCATTTTGAGTTCATTCTTAGATAGGGTTGAGGTATAATATCTGCTTTATCCTTCTGCAAATGGAAATCCAATTTTGCCAGCACCATTTGCTGAAAAGACTTTCTTCCTCATTTTAGAGAATTTCAACTCTATGTTGAAGAGCAGTTGTCTGTAGGTGGATGGCTTTATTTTTCTATTCTCTATTCTGCTCCATTGGTCTAACTATCAATAATGTACCAATATTAGGTACTATTTGCTTGATTTCCTTTCAGTGCTCTCTTCCTTAGTCTACAGGTATCTGATCAATTTTTGAATGTTGATCTTGTACCCACCACTGTACTGTTGAATTTCCCAATGATTTACAACAGTTTTCTTATCAAGTTTTGGAGTTTTTTATCTATAGACTCATATCATCTGTGAATAGAGAGAATTTTACTTCTGCATTGCCAATTTGAAGGATTTCAATTTCCTTTGGTTGTCCAATAGTTCTGACTATGGTTTCCACCACAATACTGAGTAAAAATCATGCCCAGTTCTCTTTTACAGGGGGAAAGTTTCCAGTTTTCCCCTGTAGAACAAGGTATCAGTACTTGATTTTGAATATATGACCACATTCTGTTGAGAATTTTTCCTTCTACTTATATGAAGCTGAGTGTTTTTGACAGCAATGAATATTGAATTTTGCCAAATGCATCAATTGATATGAATGTGCAATTATTATTCTTTGTTTTATTGATATGGTGAATTATATTTATTGTTTTTTAAATGTCTCACTTGCTCATGTTGTATTTTCAAAGCTATTTTATTGAGTTCTACTGGCTATGATTTTGTTGAGAATTTTTGCATCTTTCTATAAGAGATATTGGTTTGTAATTTTCTATTATAATAATATAGTTGCCAGGTTTTGTTATATCTGAGATAGACTCAATTCATGAAATGAGTTTACAACTTTGTCTTATTTACTAGGTTCAGGAACAGCTTGTGTTGAATTGGTTTCATTTCACTCTGAATGCTTGGTAGAATCCCCCAGTGAAACCAACAGATCTTGGACTTTTTCTTGTTGTTGGGAAAAATTAATAACCTATTTCTTCTTTTGTCATGGGCCTGTTGAGATTTTTCTATATCAGTCTGTATTAGTTTCAGTAGGTAGCGTGTTTTTATAAATTTATCCATTTTATCTAAATTTGAAAATTTTTTGGAGTGCAGTCATAATGTTGCATTTTCTTTTTTATTTCAGGTGGCTCTGTTGGGATGGCAATTTGTTTCTTATTTGTGATATTTGCAATTTTTCCTTCTTTTGGTTAAGTTCACCAGTGGTTTGTAAATTTTGTGAATGATTTCAAAAAAGCAGCTTTTGACTTGATATTTTCTATTGTTTTCTGATTCATTTATTTCTGGTCCAATATTTATTATGTCTTCTGGTGGTTTATTTATTTGTTTATATTTAATTGTTTAAACAGATCAGTGGTTCTCAACCTTCCAAATGTCATGATCCTTTAATATATTTCCTCATGTTGTGGTGACCGCCACCCATAAAATTATTTTCATTGCCACATCATAACTGTAATTTTCCTACTGTCATAAGTCAGGCAACACCCATGAAAAGGTCATTTGACCCCCAAAGGGGTTGGCCAGATTAGATGTTCTGATACAGTGTTGGTTTTGGTTCCCCCTCTGTCTTTTGATGTGCATGTTTATTGCTATAAATGGCCCTCCAAGGATAGTTTGCTCTGTCCCAAAGTTTTGCAGGATTTTGGTTCTTGTTTGTTTCAAGGAAATTTTAACATTTCATTTCTTATTTCTTCTATTACTCAGTAGTTTTTAAGGAAAGTATTTTTTCTGTTTTAATGTATTTGATTTTTCCCTTTGATTTCCTGTTGTTGATTAATAATTTTTATAGTGTTATGGTCTGAAAAAATGACTCACAATATCTCAATATTTCAAAATTTATCAAAGCTTGCTTTGGGTACTGACATATGGTTTAATTTATTCCATAGTGTGCGGTTGTCAGATAAAGTGTTCTTTATATGCTTATGAGGTTACGTTAGTTGGTTGTATTGTTTCATTCTTCTGTGTCTATTAACTTTCTTTCTAGTTGTACTCTCCATTCTTGAAAGGAGTGTATTGAAGTCTCCTAATATTACTGTAATATTGTCTGTTTCTTTGATTTTGTAAGAGTTGATTGAGGTATTTTTAGGGCCTTTCATTGGGTACACAGGTGTATTAGGGTTTATTAGGGTTATTGTCTTCTTATTTGACAATGTCTTTAATTGTTATATAATTCTTTGTCTTTCATGATGGATTTTACCTTGAAGTCTATTTTATCAGGGATTAAGGTTGCCACTCCTGATTTTTATAATTGCCATTAGGTTGATATATTGCTTTCCATTTTTCATTTTTCATCTACTTCTGACTTTGTTTTTAAGGTGGATTTCTTGTAAGCAGTATATTGATGTGTCCTTTTTGCTTATACATTCTACTATTATCTGTCTTTTAAAGTGTGCATTGATACCATTTATATTCAGCATCATTAATGATACCTGTGAATTTTTTGTTATGTATATTTTATGGTACTATTTGCTTCTTTGTCCTTCATAATTTTCTATACTGAGTTCCTTTTGTTTATGTGGTTTTGGGGTCCTTTTTTCCTCTGTTTTCTTCATTGTTTACTGGATCTTTTGTGATTTTCCTCATTGTCATTTAGATAAGGTATTTTTCATTTTTTTCATGCTACTTGTTATTTTCTTCCAAATTTTAAGAGAGCTTGTTTCCTCATGAGAACTTCTTGACTTTATCTCTATTTGAGTGATTTTTATCTACACGGTTCTCACTAGCTTCATTGGGATTGATGTATCTGGCTTCCAACTGTCAGTCTTGTAAGTTTGTTTTATTTTGGATGCAGCTTTTTGTTACACCTGGTTGACTAGAGAAATAAATCCACGGGCACGCATATATGTATAAGAAACAGCTTTATATCAAGAAGTAATCAATATAAATTAAATTTCCCAACTCAGTCCTACTCAGGTCCATAAATCTGATACTAGTCCATAAGTTTGGTTATAGTTCACGAGTCTCTCTTCAGAATCACAGAATCACACGCAATGATGCAGAATGCAGGAAAATCACAGACTGGTGGGTGCAGAGCTGTGTGAATCCAACAGTGGTGGCCACATCACAGGGCTTACACAGGTCTCCTTGAGGCTCATCAACAGGAAGGTGAAGGCAGAGAGAGAGAAAGAGAGAGAGAGAGAGAGAGAGAGAGAGAGATATGCTGGCCTCCAGAGAGCCATTTATATCAGTTGCACCTCCAAAGGAGGTCATCAAGCTGCATTCTGAATGACAGGCTAACTCCACCAATATCTTCTTACAGGTGCCACGTTGGCACACAATAAATGAATTATCACATTGCATGGGTTGACTTCTGTGTAGAGATGTCTTATATGCTGATATCAAGTATCTGCCATTATTGAGTCTCTGTCCAAAGAACTTCTCTTATTATTTTTGTAAGGTTCTTATTTTAACAAATTCCTTTATTGTCTCCTGGTCTGCAAATGCCCTTTTCTCCCTCATATTGCAGGGATAATGCTGCTGAATGTGGGATTCTTTAAACTTGGTTCTTCTGCATTCAAAGTGTTTTATAATTCTAGTAGTAGTAGTAGTAGTAGTAGTATTCTTCAGGCTTACTATTATTTTGCTCCATGGTTTCTAATTTTTCATTTATTTTTTCCATAACTCTTTATTTTTTTCAATTCAATGAAATTTCCTGAACATAACTTTTCTGAATCATATTCTGGCCATTCTGACAACTTTTCTGGCCCTGTGCATTGGTCACTTATTGTTGCCAGCTTTTCTTGCTTCTTCAGTTTGGCTTCTGTCATCTCTGTGACACAATGATGCCACTGTTAAAAGCAAGCGGGTGCCTGAGTCATGTGAGGACAGTTGATTCCACCAAATGATGTGAGAAAGGAATGATCAAAACAAGATTCAAAGAAAACAGTAGCTGGCATCCCTCTGGCACAGGTTTTGTGGGTTTTCACCTCAACCACAGAGAGAGGCTGTTGAGTATGTGGCCAGTGTCCTTCAGTGCGGTTTTCGTGGACTCCCTTCTCAGCCATGGAAAGCAATGGGGGGGGGGGGTGTTCTCTACCCTGCGCCATTGAAAGCAATGGGGAGTATTTGGCAAATGGCCCACCAGTACTGTTTGGGTGGGCTCTGCCCTCAGCCACTGAGAACAGTAGGGAGTAAGTGGACAATGATCCTGTACTACTGCTTGGGAAAACTTTGCCTTTGATAGCAGTGGGGAGTATATGGCTGTTATCCCTATCATGCTGTTTGGGCGTGCTCTCCCTTAAGTCATGGAGACCAGCAAGGAGTATGAGGCTGCTGTGCCTTTTGTGTAATCCAGTAGGTTTAAGAAATCATAATAATAAGCACCACACCTATTCCCTTAATTCCAAGCCTGGCAGGAAGGAGTGAATAAGTTCACCCATGTATTCCATTCAACTGGTGCACTGAGTAATAAAAGACGCGCAAAAAAGGAAAAAGGAAATGTTCTGGACCTCCACTCAATCTGTGAAAATGTGGGCTTTTGCTCCCTCTGAGTTCTCAAGATCCCTAGAGAAATGGGGCTATTTTGGCCTCTGCTCTAAACCTTGATTGGAAAGGTGGACTTATATGCTCCACCCTGTCTGCACACAGAATAATTTCATTGGTTCAACTCATTTATGTTTTTCTTCTGAGTTTCCAGACAGATGGCTTTTCTTCCATGTTGTTTTCTCAGTGTTTGTTGTGGAGGGATTTTGTAGTATATCTGACTAGGTAGATATCTTAACTGGAAGTCCGTGTGTGTGTTATTTGGATATGATGCATCCGCTCTTATATGGCTTTCTTCAATTAAGTCTGTTGGTACTACTCTTCTATTTCCAGACTGAGACTGGATCTCTTACATTATATTTTTTAGAAGGTGATACTTTGAATAACTACTTAATCTTCCTAATAGTTGATCTATATCAGAGATCAACTACGTTTTAGAAATACACAAAACTAATGTATCATGTAGCCCTTTCCATGTACTGGTAGATGTGTGAAGAACAAATTGAGAAGACCTCAAAATTTCTATATTGTTAGAGGTTTGGATTTGGCCATTGGCATTATCTTTCAAAACCTGGTTCAGATCATGTTTGTTTCACATGTCAATGTGAAGTGCGGGCACGACAGTATAAAAAATTTAGTAACATCAAATGGCTTACATCTGCCACTTTCTCTCTGCCTCTGTGATCTTTCAGAGAAAATAAATCAGTTGATCTGGTTCAACTAATTATCAACAAAGTCATGCTGGTTGCACCAACTACTAATACCAAGGATAAAGAAATTGAAGGTATTTACCAACATATGCTTTCTTAAATCGATTAAATCAAAATACATTGATAATTACTGGTGATTGGAATGAAAATGTTGGAATCAACGAAGAAAGATTATTAGTTGGAAAATATGGTATTAATGATGGTAATGACCCTGGAAATAGAGTGACAGAATTTTGCAAGACAAGTGGTTTGTTCACAGTGAATACCCCTTTTGACTAGCATAAACTATGCAAAGAAAATGGAGAAAATTGATACCACTAGTTAGAACAAAACCAGGGCCAACTGCAGAACATGCTATCAATTACCTATATAAATGTTCTGAAATAATGTATTTGTATTTCATCGATAGTTCTTTTGACAATGAATGTGATAGTGTTCCTCTTTGTTTTCATTTGTGATAGACTAGACCATATAATTGTAAAATAATTGACAATAAAGAAAATTAAAACAATTCCATGAGAGGCAATGCACAATTTTAAATATCTCCTACCTGAATCTAGAGTCCAACTTAAGAATAATTTTGATGCACTGAATACTAATTATTAATGTCCAAACAATTTTTGGGATGATAAAAAGAATATAATATATAAGGCAAGCAGAAGGTCATTTTTAAAAAGACAAAAATGCATATTTGAAGAAATTCTGAAACATAGTATTAATGGTAGAATTGTTAAAGTGAATGAAAGGCAACAAAATTAAGAGCTAACAGAAAGTGTCAAAGGATGACTCAAGAAAACAAAGTAAAAGATTATAAAAATATACAAAGATACAGAGTCAGAAAGCAAAAGAGAACTTAGAAACAATATAGATACCTCCAAGGATTATGATTCAATTAGTCTGAGATTTGACCCAATTGGCTTGTGTGTTGTTGAGTTTATATATATATTTATATGTATTTCTAGCTTATGTGAATATAATTTTGTTTAAGCTTATTTTTTTCAGAGAAGTTTTTGGTTTACAGAAAATTATTCAGAATAAACAGAGTTCACATGTACTTCTTCTCTCTTGCAGTTTCTACTATTATAAAAAATCATTCATTAGTGAGGTGTAGTTTACTTGTTACAGTTGGTGGACTAATATTGATACATAATTAATTAAATCTAAGGTTCCATCTTTATATTACAAAGCACTGTGGATTTTGACAAATGTATGCCATGTATCCATCTTGGCTTTCAAAAAGTGTCCAAGGTAACAATTTTTCTTTAGTAGCATTATCTGCTTTTATACCCAGCTTTGAGAATGTCTTACCACTTTTCTCTCAGCTTGTCATACTGTGATGACTTGTGTGTTGCTGTGATACTGAAAGCTGTGTAACTGGCATTTCAAATGACAATAGAATCGCTTGGAATGAATAGATTTCAGTGGAGCTCACAGATTAAGAACACATTATGAAAAAAGAGCTGACTGTCTCTTTTAGAGGAATTAGCCATTTTATATATGGCATCAAAATATTGTCAGCTACAGAAAGTCTAATGAACAGAAACAGAACATTGCCAGAAGTGTTGCCAAAAGGTGAGCTCTTCAGGTCTTAAGGAAACAAAAATATGACTGCTGAAGAATTGCAGTCTTCAAAATAGAGTCCACCATAATGACTTGAATGAAGTAAAGTCTTTGAAAGTAATGCCTTCAGGGTCTTCATTTGCTGATAGGACCATGACTCAAAATGAGAAAAAAAACAGCTGCAAAAATCTACTAATAGAGCTGAGTCCCGGTGGCGTAGTGGTTGTGCATGGGACTGCGGTCCACTGGGATGGAGATTCAATTCCAGCTCCACAGGAGCAAAGGCTGGGCCTCCTACTCCCACCAGCAGAGGACAGTGATGCCCCCTTCCAAAAAAAACCAAAAAAATGTACTAATAATCATAACTTGAAATGTATGAAATATGACTATAGGAAAATTGGAAGTCATCAAAAATGAAACAGAACACATAAAGATCAATGTTCTACGTGTTAGTGAGTGGAAATGACCTAGTATTGTCCATGGTGAATTATAAAATAGAGAGGAATATCATTGAATTCATCATCTAAAAGGACATTTTAAGATCTATCTGAAAGTACAATGTCTGAGAAAGTATTATGAAAATTCAAATTCAAGGAAATTCAATCAATACAACAAATTGCTCACATTTATCTACCATCCCCCAAAGCTTGTGATGGAGAACTTTAAGAATTGCTTCAATTGGATACTGATAAAACATGCAATAAAGATGCTTTTACTCAGCTTAACCCTCATAGTGCAATGGTTGTGTGCAGAACTGCGGCCCACAGGGTTGATGGTTCAAATCTAGCAGTAGCTCTCCAGGCGCAAGACTGGGCTTCCTACTCCCATCTGGGCAGTGATGCGAAAAAAAAGAAGGTTTTTTTTTTCTCAATAATACAAAAGGTTACTGTGTACATGGAGTTCTCAGATGGAATACCAAGAAATATTGACTAAATATGTCAGAAAAGGAAATGGAGATGCTCAATATCAGCAGCTAGTACAGGATCAAAGACTGATTGTGGAAAAGATCATCAATTGTTCATATTTGAGTTCAGCTTGAAGCAAAATAAAATGAAAATAAGTCCCTGGGAGGGAAAATACAAACTTAAGTATATCTTACCTGAATTTTGAGAGCATTTAAAGAACAGGTTTGCTTCATTGAACACTAATGACAGAAAACCTGATGAACTGTGGGATGACATCAAGAATATAATTCATGAAGAAACGAAAATGTCATTACAAAAGAAAGAAAGAAGAAAAGATCAAAATGCATGTCAGAAGAGACTCTGAGGCATGCTCTTAATCATAGAGTAATTAAAACAAATGGACAAAATGATGAAATTAAAAGAATTCTGAACACGGATTTTCTAAGGGCAGCCTGAAAAGACAAAGTAGAATATTATAATGAACTGTGAAAAGACTTAGAGTTAGAAAACCAAAAAGGAAGACTGGGCTTAGCATACCTTGGTCTGAAAGAACTCAAGAAAAAATTCAACTTTTGAGTTGCAGTATTGAAATTTTATGGACAAAATACTGAATGATGCAAAACATCAAAAGAAGATGAATTGAATACACAGAATCACTGTAATAAAAAGAACCAATGGATAGTCCACCATTTCAAGTGGTAGAACTTGAGCAAAACCTAAAGTTGAAGAATGAAGTTCCAGCTGCACTGAAAGCATTAACCAAAAACAATACTCCAGGAACAAATGAAATATAAATTGAAATGTTGCAGCAAGCTGCTGAAGTACTGAAAGCACTCAATCATCTATGGTAGGCCTTTTGGAAAACAGCTACTTGATCAGATCACTAGGAAAGATGGATATTTGTGCCCATTACAAAGAAGGTGTGTTAGGTCAGGTTGAATAGAGAAATAAATCCAGTGGCACTCATAGAGGTGGAAGAATGAGTTTTATATCAAGAAATAATTATGTAACAAGAAAAAATTCCAACTCAGTTCAACTCAAGTCCGTAAGTTTGATATCAATTCATAATCCCTCTTAATGCACCTGCTTTTTAGAAAAAAATAGGAGTCAATATATACATCACATTCCATAGCTCAGTCACATCAAGCAGTATTATACACTTGCTATCACAATAGGTTTACAAATATTTTTTTTTCTCCCTGGACTCCTTGACATCATCTCCCTTTTACACCTCTACCACTATTGTGTCCCACATTCCTCCTGAAACTCTTATTCTTCTTGCTGTCCCTATAGGCTCATCAATCCTGAGTTTCATTTAACAGAAAAACATATATCACAAATTCAAGTGAGTGATCCCCAATGTATCAGTCCCTCTTTAGATGCACACAATCACATGCAATGATGCAGAATGCAGGGATATCACAGGATTGTAGGTGCAAAGTCCCATGGATCCAATCATGGTGGATGCATCCTCAGGCCTCTAGAAGCAATTCAGGCCCTCCCATGGGAAAGAGAAGGCAGAGAGAAAGAGAAGGAGGTTCCTAGGATCCTCCTTATGAGAAGGCCAGGCACACAAGAAGTCACCATCAGACTGTCACCTGATTGACAGTCTAGACTCCACCCAACACTTTTATATATCTTTAAGTTGATGTGAAATTATGTAACTACCACAAAAGATAACTCAGTAGAATACTCCATTATAGAACAATATCATTAATACCATAGCAAAGTACATTTTGCTGAAGATAATTCAACAAAGGTTCAGCAGTACATTGACAGGGAACTGCTAGAGATACAGGTTAGATTCAGAAGAGAATGCCAGATGGATCTTGGATGAAAGGAGAGAATGCCAGAAAGGTATTTACTTGTGCTTTCATGACTATGCCACACCATACAGCCCTTGCGGATCATAACAAATTTGAGCCTTGAGAAAAATGGGAATTCCAGATTGTGGTCATGTGGAAGCTACATGTATCAAGAGGAAATTCTGAACAGAGAAAGGGAATATTGAATGGTTTAAATCAGGAAAGGTATGGTTTAGGATGGTATCTTCCGACTATATTTATTCAATTTTTAATCTGAGCAAATAATAAAAAATCTGGATTCTAGAGAAAAGAATGCAGCAACAGGATTGGAGGAAGTGTTATATATATAGATGACATAACCTTGTAATGTTACATAAGCCTGTAATATGTAGATGACTTCCAACTAAAGTAAGGAAGACAAATCATTTGCTGATAAAGATCAAGAATTGCAGCCTTTAGTATGGATTACAACTCAATGTAAAGAAGATTAGTATCATTACAAAGAGACCAACAGGTAATATCTAAAAAGTGGAGTAAAGATTGAAGATGTCAAGGATTTTGTCTGCTTAGTTTGACAAACAATGCTCAAGGAAGCAGCAGGAGATCAAATGAAGCATTGAGTTGGGTAAATCTGCTTCACAAAACCTTCTTAACACATGGAAAAGCAGGATGTTACTTTGAGGACTCAGGTGCACCTATCTCAAGCCATGGTATTTTCAATGCCCTCTTAAGTATGTGAAAGTTGAACATTGAATAAGGAAGACCAAAAAAAATCAGTTCCTTTGAATGGTGGGGTTGGTGAACACTCTTGAAAGTACCACGGACTGCCAAATGAACAAACAAATCTGTCTTGGAAAAAGTAACACCAGAGTGCTCCTTAGAGGCAAGGATAGTAAGACTTTGTCTTACAGATTTTTCGCAGGTTGTCAAGAGAGACCAATTAGTCCATGGATGAAGACATCATGCTTGGTAGAGTAAAGGGACTGCACCAAAAAATAGGCTCTCAACAAAAAGGAGTGACACAGTGACAGTCACAATGGGATCAAACATAAGGACTATTCTGAGGATGGTGCAGGACTATGTATTGTTTTGTTGTGTTGTACGTAGGGTTACTATGGAGCATAAATGACTTGATGGCACCTAGAAACCAGAGTATCATTTATTGTGATGTGTACACAGAACTTCCAGACAATGTTAATGATTGAAAAGTTTATTAAGGACGGTAACTTTGATGCAAATGAGAAATGCTCACAATAGAGTTGTTCATCAGGACACATTACAATGTTCTTCCAAGGTTGTTAATACATTTCCAAAAGGTACAACACTCCACTGTAAGCTTCAACTCGGAAGTACTCAGCTCCACTTCTGTGATTTAACAAACTCAATTCTCCCAACTAAAATCCCAGAGGCAATCTACTCCAAGCCAATCTCTAGCACCAAAGCACTTGTCTTATTTGCTCTGAAGTCCTCCACTCTGTTTCATGCTTTGAGTCCTGGTCCTGCCACTGTGTCTCTAATATCACTGCTGTCTTCTGGATCCAGGAGGTTCACTGCTCAAGTGTCTCTTGGTCCGGGGCTTGTGCTCCTCCTGTCTCTTCCTGAGAGGAAGATTCCCTTCTCCTGCTCCTCAAAGAACTCAGTTTAAACCCAGTTGGATTGTGCTCCAATGATGCCTGTTCACAATTACTCATAGATGAATTCTATTAGTATCTTTGCCTTCCTTCTTTACCCAGATCCATGCAGGGAAATGTCATTTGGTGAGAATTATGGACCCTTTGGCAAGAAGAGCCCCTTTAAAAAACTTAATGTCCATGTAGTAATTTTAATGTGTAAACAGAACAGATAGCCATTGGTCTAATTTAGCAAAAAGTTGGCAGGGCCATTTTTGAAGTGTTAAAAGCTGTCAATAAGATTATTCAGTGGGAAAAAAGTACGATTACTCAGTGATACAATTGTCAGCTTCCATGCAGGAAACCTAGGTTAATTCCTAGCCAATGCACTTCAAGTACAGCCACTATTTATCTATCTGAGAAGGCGTCTATGCTGCTATGTTACTGACCAGGTTTTAGCCAAGTTTCTGGACTCAGATAGACCAGAAGAAAGGCCTGACAATCAACTCCCAAAATTCAGCCAACGAGAACCTTACCTGCGCTCTAAGGTGGAGTTGATATAGGACCCACTCGCGCACTCATTCACTCACCCACTCACTGCCTTTGGGTCAATTCCGATACATAGGACAGGGAGAACTTCCCTTGCGGGTTTCTGAGACTGTAACTCTGGGGGAGTAGAACGTTTTCTCTTTCTCTCACAGAGATGCTGGTGGTTTCAAACTGCTGACTTTGGAGTTAAAAGCCCAACATGGGCATAACAATTATACCACTGGGGTTGGACAACCACTCCTGATGCAGGAGTGAGTGGTCAGCATTTTTCCCTTGATACCTGGGATGGCCATGAGTTGTGGACCTCCGAAATGACAGCAATCAACAGGGCTTTTCAAAGGACATTATGGTACCTGGGTAAAGTTTTGACATTCTTGCAGGCTAACTCATTTTTCTCTCTCTCCTCAGATGGTGCTCCTGGCCAGGTGTGAGGGGCACTGCAGCCAGGCATCTCGCTCTGAGCCCTTAGTGTCTTTCAGTACTGTCCTCAAGCAACCCTTCCGCTCTTCGTGTCATTGCTGCCGGCCCCAGACCTCCAAGCTGAAGGCATTACGGCTACGCTGCTCTGGGGGCATGCGACTCACAGCCACCTACCGGTACATACTTTCTTGTCACTGCGAGGAGTGCAGCTCCTGAGGCCCATTACCAAGTGACTTCTGGATGCGACAGTTTTCCTGGACAATGTCTTTCAGCCAGCTAGGGAAGGACTGGCAAGATAAGAGTTAAGTCATGAAAAATCCAATTCCCACAGGACTCGGCATATTCTAGTAATAAAGACTATATGCTCATTGCCACAGAGATACTCTGGGGACTTCTTTTTGGTTCTCATTTTCATTACAATTTCTTTTGATTTCTTTTCAGATTTCGGCCTCCTCCCACCCCCCTTGGTTCTGAATGCTGGTTGGGTTTTCAACGAGTCATTATTAATAAGAAAAAATGGTACTCATACTAGAGTGTGTCTGGCTGTCACTGTTTGGTGCTTATGGGGAACAAATTAATATTGAAAAGCAAAAGAGCTCAAATCTCTCTGGAATATCTTCTGCTTTTTTTATTTGGTCATTTTGGTTTAGGGTGGGCATTGCTGCTAAAAAGCTACCAATTTCAAAGTTCCAGACACCAAACATGTGGCTTTCTTTAGCCAGGGTTACTCATAACCATCTAACTGATAATAAAATCACTAATAACCAAATCATCTTATGTCATGTGGGAATGCTGGACAGCTATAGTTGTAATTGACTTTGGGAAACTAGAAGTGACTAAAAGAATTTGCCACCTGAAGGATTTTTCATATACATATGGTAACACTTTTAAAAGGGAACCTACGTGCAGAGACATGCACAAATATGGGTCCTGCACTGACTTTGAAACAAGCATATATGTTTTCGCAGCACGGAGAATGCACGACATTCAGCCATGAAATTAGATAACCAAGTATGAATCTACTTGGTGCTGTGCTGCTATAGCTTTACCCATGCTGTGGGCACCCTTCTTGAACATCCATGAAAAGCTGGATGCCGAACTGGTAGGCTAAATCATCTTCTGGATATTTGACTCAAATATATACATATTTTCATCCTTGAGGTTCAAATTTTGATCTACTCCTATGTTTTGAAATAAAAAGAGAGTATCTTTAAAATTTCAACTGTTTTTTATTTCTTTGCCAAGATCATGCATGCATCATGATATATATATATATATATATATATATATATATATATATAGTGCTTAAGCACCCTATTGTGTAGAGTGGTGCAAACAAAGAGGGAGATAGAATTCTAGAATGCATGAAGGGAACTTTTTATTAAACCAATGTTCTAAGAGATCATGGAGCCTATGAAAGCTGGATTTTAGGTCAGGCATTGCCCTTTTGAAATGAACACAAAACTCTCGTCATTCTGATTTCCTTAGATGTTCGAGAATGAAGTAAAGACATCATCTCTTTTTATCTCTTCACTTTTCTCAAAAGTGAGGTCTAAAGAACCAGAAAGAGAACTAATAGTCTACAATTATTGGTGCCTGTGCTACTGACTATCCAGAGATATGCTTCAAGGATTCTACTTTTATACATTTCAACACTAACGCAGATTTGACAATTTGGTTTCCTGGGCAACGTTGACACCATGCTGTCCTGCTTAACCCGAGATGCTGGTGCTTCCCACTGTTAGTCCAGCCAACCCGAATTACTTTTCCTGTACAGATGATGTCTTTGTACATTTTTTGACCCAGACTTCACATTTTTTTTTTCTGTCAGAAAGCCAGCAGGGTTAAGTTTGTACTTGTGGCTTTGGAACAAAATGAAACTAATGCTATTAAATCATGATCTTGACCTCAACCTTTCTGATGACAGAACCAGGAAGGAAGCCAGCCAAATTGGAGGTTTTCCTGAATTTCAAATGTGAAATAGTAATATGCACATGAAGAAAAACTTTGTCTTAAAGACAATTTAATACTGAAAGTTAAATCATTACAATTCTTAACAGATTATAGAAAGACATTAACTGCTGGTCACATTTATGGCTGGTTTTTCAAGTCACTAACTAAAAGTGAGAATAACAATACTTCCCGTAAAGTATTTTCTCCTGGCTTTGAAAACTCAATTTATTTTGAGATCTATAGCATATTTCCCAAATGTCAGTCTTTACTACTTTACTAACAATTTGCAACTGGAGCAGGAAATTAGATGACTTGTGTCTTTCGAATTCTCTGAAAGCCATTGAAAATGTTCCCTACAAATCTGATTACAATGCCATTTCCCCAAAATAAATGAGTAGAATACAGTTCGGTATATTAGAGAATCACAAACGAATGTCATTGAGGGGGTTATTAGGAATCACCATTCCTCTTCTTTCCATATATTTAAATGAGAAGTGGAGGCTTGAAGAACTTGCCTGAAATCACACATTTAGTCTCAGACATAGACCTAGGACCCAGGTCAAGTACCTTTCTCCCTCCAAGCCTTGACAGTGAAAAGAACATCTCTCTTTTCAGACTTCTTATATTCTGAGAATGGATAATATACTGGAAGAGTGTGGTAAGATAGGTTAACATTTAATGGGGCGTGCGAAGGCTGAGAAAGAGGGAAAAGGAGTTATATTTTCCCTAAAAATAGCCTTAGGAATGGAGAGCATTCTTATATTATTAGATATGAAACTACTATGGAATTTTTAGCATGTCTTTTATAAATTAAGCATATTTAGCCTTATTTTAATGTCTACCCCTAAGGATTCAGACAGACCCAAAGGAAAACATTGATTAACTAAAAACATTGCTCCTAGGATTCCCAAGGAATTTTCATTTGTATCTGCCATGTACTATGCAAAAGAAAATGGAAAATAAAATATAATCTTAGTAGCATACGTGTTGGAAATTAGTATGACAGGCCATTGTGGTAGAGGAAAAGCCTGTTGTTAACTGATATGACTTTAATCATTTATAAACATTTATAAGCATTTAATTGTTGTTGTTAGTTGGTTTCAGTTCTGCTATGACTCATGGTGAAACCATGAACAATGGAATGAAATCTTGCCTGGTTCCACATCATCTTCATGATTGGTGGCATGCTTGAATCCATTTTTGCTTTATAGCCTAAAAGACTCATCTTCCAGCACTGTATCTGACAATATTTTGTTATGACACATATGGTATCTGTTGAGTAATTTGCTGTAGTAGATCATAAGATGTTTCTTCCGAGTCTAGAAGCACCACAGAATTCTGTACAGCCTATGTGACACTGCTGGTATTTGAAATGCTGGTGGCTTAGCTTCTACATCATAGCCATATGAGAACCATCAAAGTAGAACAAGCTGACAGACAGGTGGTGGAAGAATTTAATAAAATGTATTAACACTGCAGTGAGAGATAGAAGGATTTGTCAACTTAACAGTTGTTTTTCTTGAGATCTGGTTCCCAGAACAATCTGTGCAATGACTCACTGAGCACATTATTTTGCATTAGGCAGAGCAGGCTGCATATACGTTGTGTCTGGAGAACTGTTTGGACATGTGGGTATCTTCATAGAGGCCTTGTAGGAATCATAGTATCAATGCGATGTTGGTGCCTTCTCTTCTGAAACATCCATAGATCAACAAGTGAGCTAATATGTAAAATCAAATGCATGGGGAGGAAAGAATGGAAAGCCTTAGATCATAAGAGAAAGCCACATCATGATTTATGATCCCAGGGCACAAGCACCTTCTGTTAGACAGATCCTGTCCTTTAGGCCAATGGTCTTCAACCTGTGGGTGGCAATCTGAGGGTCGAACAACCCTTTCCCAGGGTTTCACCGAAGGCCATCAAAAAACACATACATATCTCACAATATATAATTACATATTGTTCTGCGATTAATCACTGTACTTTTATTAGGTTTAATAATGTTTCATTTGTAACAATGAAAATGCATCCTGCATAACAGATATTTACATTATGATCCATTGTAGCAAAAGGAGAGTTATGAAGTAGCAATGAAAATAGCTTTATGGTTGCGGGGGTTTACTACAGCATGAGGAGCTGTATGAAAGGGTTGTGTCATTCAGTAGGTTAAGAACCACTGCTGTAAGCTCTAAAAAGGTGTAGAGATGTGCATCTGGGAAGGGGGGGTCTGTTTGTAGCCTGTCCCTACACTCCAGGGGGAACATTTTACTTGGCAATATTTGACAGTTTCCAATATAGAAACTCGAAAATACTTCCTGAAGAAAGGCATTTTGCCAAAAGTATATTAAATACTAACAGATTGATGGAATTTTATATTCCTTTAAATATGCACTATACAAATTGACAAGGAAAGAAGCTAACCATGGAACAGACCATTAAGTTTAGGTTGAAACAAGAAAATTAGGAAAAGTTCACAAGAATGAAGATACAACTGTGAATATATCCCACTTGAATTTAGAGAACAGTCCAAGAATAAATGTGATGCACTGAACATATGATACACTTAGCACTATTGAGATGAGAAATGACACCAAATACTATTTATATGAAGAAAGACAATCGCTATTAAAAAGACAAGAAGGGGACTGAGCCCCGGTGGTGTAGTGGTTGAGTGCAGGACTGTGACCCATGGGTTTGGTGGTTCAAATCCAGCAGCAGCTCTCCAGTAGCAAGGCTGGGTAGCTCCCATGACCACCAGAGGACAGTGATGACCCCCCCACAAAATAAAAAGACAAGAAGGAAAGGGAATGCCAAATTGGATGCCAGAAGATGCTCTGATACATTCTCTTGGATACAGAGCAAAGACAATGGAAAAATCGTTAAGTAAAAGGGCTTCATAGATGGTTTCAGAGGACAACTCAAGAAGACACAGTATAGTATTATAAATGAAAATGTATAAAGACTCCAGTTAGAAAACAAAAAGTAAAGAACACACTCAACATGTCTCTATCTGAAATAACTGAAGAAATCTTCAAGCCTAGAGTTGTAATATAGAAGGATTCTCTGAACAAAATATTTACCAACACAGGAAGCATCAAAGAAGATGGAAGGAAGACACAGAGTGATATTCAATCATCTCATGAGGTAGCATATGATCAATAGTGGGTGGCACTGAAAGAAGAAGATCAATATACACTGGACACATTAGTGGAAAGCATGGTTCCAATTACTGACTGCATACCAACTGAGATGTCTCCACAAACAGAGGCAATTCGGGAAGCACTCTCAGGTCTATGGGAAACGCAACTGACTGGAAGACATTCATATTTGTACTTAATCTAAGGAACAATGATCCAAAAGAATGTGGAAATGATTGAACAGTATCATTCATGTCACACACATAAAAAATGCAAAACCAACCTGCCCGTGGAATAGATTCTGACCCCTAGAAACCCTGTGGGACCAGCAGACCTGCTCACGTGGGTTTCTGAGCTGGAAACTCTACAGGAGTAGAAAACCTGTGCTTTCTCTCATGAAGCGGCTGGTGGTTTGGGATTGCTGACCATGCAGCATAAGCATGATGCCACCAGGACCCCTAAGCAGCTACATCAATAGAAAAGTGTCAAAAACGTAAGCTAATTCGGAAGAATGGGCTCCTAATGAAGGACAACAATGCCTATCAGAAAAAACTTAATTGAAGGCAAATAATATCAGAAAGGTGTTTACCTTCGCTTATTGCCTATGCAAATACATTGTATTTTTTGGATTGTAAAAACTTATGGATGATACTGTGAAGAATGTGGATTTCAGAGCATTTAATTACAACAACGTGGAACCTGTACAAGAGGCACTGTTCACTCAAAAAAGTGATCCTATATGACTTAAAATTAAGAAAAGTGTGCCTCAGGTATTTAAGGAAGCCAGTCTCTGATATATACATCACGGGTTCAATAGGCACAGTTGTACAGCAATAATAATTATTTACTATGGTAAAGTTATAGCGAGTATGAGAGAGAGTAATAATAAGAGTCAAACACACATCATGATGGCATGCTAACTCCAGCTCTGTCTGGTGGTGGAGTGGAAACAGGGTAAGGGAGGGCCAGAGAGTCAGAGCTCTTCAGCATATCCGAGATTTCTATATGACAAAGCTTAAATAGCCTTTTCGGGGAGACATATGAGCCTCATAGTTACAGGTAAAGACACGTCATAAGGTGGGGCTATTCCATAGGTCAAACAGTAATGAGAGGGACAACCTAGGGGTAGATGTAATGGGAGAGGGAAGTTACTGAAGTCACTCAAACAACAACATGGGTGTATCTAGGATTCTTGAGTGTTGCAGCCTGACCTCTTGACCCTGGGTGGGGGTTGACTTAGGTGAAGCTTTCAGGGGGAGTGACCCATTACCTTAACTGTACATGGTTGTTGTTATCTTTTGTGTGACACAAAGGCTTCTAATAGCTGGCACCATTAGCGAGCGAAACTGACTTCTAAAGCTTTAGACCTCCCTATCTCCACTCTATAGGTATCCTTATCAGAAGTGAGTGGACTTTCTTTGTGGTGGGACAACCTATACTCTGATTGTGGTGGATAGCTAATAACCCTAAGAATGGTTTCTGACCTATTTCAGTTGACCTCCAGGTGCAATCATATGCTTCGTGTAGCCAGCAGCTTAAGTTTAGCATAATATTTGAGGGATAACTTGGGAGAAATCTCTGTTTCCCACACTCAGGTATGCATCCTTTCACCATATTTATTTAATCTGTACGCTGAGCAAAAAAAATTCAAGAAGCTGGACTGTTGGAAGAAGAAGGCAGCCTCAGAGTTTGAGGGAAGATGATTCACTAACAATCATTGATATATAGATGGTACAATCTTGCTTGCTAGAAAGGAAAATGATTTGAAGCACTTACTGAGGAAGATCAATTGTCAGCTTCATTATGGGCTATACTTCAATATAAAGGAAACAAATATGCTCACAACTGGACCAATAAGCAACATTATATAATTTATGGAGAATATATGGAAGAATATAATTTATGGAGAAAATAACTTTTTTAGGGATTCAATTCTACATGAATTCACAGTTCATACCCATGGAAGCAAATGCAATGTTGCAAACTATTTAAAATATTAAAACAAAGAGATGTCACTTTGAGTACTACAGTATATCTGATCAAGTTACCTCATATGCTTGTGTAAGCTGAACAATGAAAAAGAAGAGTTAAGAATAAATTATGCATTTTAATAATGTTTATGGCAAAGAGTATTAAGTATGCCGTAAGCAAACAAATATCTTTGGAAAAGGACAGTCAGGATATCTATGATAGAACATGCTGTCTTAGCTACTTTGGGCATGGTAGCAGAGGGCACCAGTTCTTAGAGGACATCATGCTTGATTAGTGTAAAAGGGAAACACCGCTGACAAGATGAATTGATGCAGTAAAAACAGGAATGGGCTCAAGCATACAATAGTTGTGAGGAGAGTACAAGACTGGGCAGTGCTGTGCTCTGCTGTATTTTGAGGCTCTATTAGTCAAAATTGACTTGTAGCACCTAATAGCACATGAATGAAATGTCCTGATATCTTTCACCACACATTTACCAGAGTATAGATCTTTAACTTGATTATGGTTGTAACTTTAAATTTCCATTAATTAAAGACATTCTGTCCCTCCTCCCACATTAATACCCCTTCATGTATTATAGAGAGGACATTTTTACTTTGCTACTGATGAAGATGGGGTGATAAAAAGGATAAATCCACTGGACTGGTGATCAAAGAAGTCTTGAAAGAACAGATTGGAAATTAATTTTCTTAAAATTAGTCATTGAATACCTTTTTAAGCACAATTCTCTTCTGGTACACATGGATTGCCATGAATTGGAGTTGATTGGTAACAACTGTATGGTGAGAATGGTGACACAGTGGCCAGATGCACTGCCAATCCCTTTATGGATAAGGCTCAGCTCAAGAGAGCTACCTTGGCCAATGTTCATTCCAATGTTTGGTGGAGGCAGGAATATAATGAGCTGGCTATTTGACTTGAATATGGTCAACCCTAATGGGCTGCTTGCTCTAGAGATCTCCATCAGCTATCTGACGGACAATCAGGCTCCCATTCCTGTCCAATGCTATTTTCCTTTCCCTCTAGACATGTTGATCCCTAACAAATATCACGACCTACAAAATTCATATCAGAACCATGTCTAAAGTAAAAGTAATTACTGCTCAATGCACAATTATTCAATAATGGTGGTCTAGAAGTAGATGTGTGGCTAGATACTCCGGCTGAATTGGTGTGAGAACACACCTTCATGTATATATAAATAAGGAGTTCTAGTACCTTTGTGGTTAATCATTGGCCCTCTTACAACCAGGTCAGCAGGTGGAAACCACCAATGTGAAAAAGAGGACATTTTCTACTCCAATGAAGAGTAACAGCCTTAGAAACACATAAGGGGGATTCTATCCTCATTGCAGTGAGTTTGGGTGTATATATAGGTTTGACAGAAAATAATTGTACGTGAGTATTTCTCTTTCTGAAACTGTCTCTCTAGATGTGATGGAGCACACAGGGAACAAAGTCATGGAAAATCCCTGGGCATATCCAAAGTCCTTGGAGAGACAAGTCACTGGACCTAGGGTGGGAGACTCAGGACCAGAGGTTAATTGAGGACAAGGAGGTTAATTGATGCAACAGTCCACAAAGTCTATATCCCATATTGATGAATAGTGATTAGGACCTTAAAAAGCTCATCCAAGGTGCAACAATAGTTATGTCCCTGTCCAGTTGTGTTAGTACAGGTAGACTAAAGGAACAAATTTCATAGACATGCATATGGATATAAGGAAAAGTTTTATATATAAGAGGAACAGGGCATTGAGAAAACATCCCAGCCCAGTCCAGTTCAAAGTCATAATTCTGATATTAACCCATATGCCCGAAATCAGTCTATAAAGTCTCCTTCTGACTCATGAGGTCACAGGTCAGTGGGTTCAGAGTCCCAGCACTGGCAGGGGTCTCCCCATGGCTCCTCGCTTCCAGGGCTCAGGGTCCATCCACAGCATCCCATGGTGGCAGAAGCAACTCATCACTGGCAGAGGTCTTCATGTGGCCATCCCAGCTTCAGAGGTCTGGCTCCATCAGGGCAAAGCCACGTGGTCTCTCTGATGGCTCCTCCAGATTCTCGGATGCTGCCATCTAGTCTTGTCCATGATTCATTGTCTTTGAGACTAATTCCCAACAACTGGGGAAGATAGCTTCTCATCTTCACGAGGGAAATATCGCGAGATTTCCCAGAAATCTCAGGAGAAAGCCATGCCCACGTAGAGGCCTCATTGGCTACTCAATGGCTAGCTCCAGATTAACAGGCTAGACTCCACCCCTACCTTTCAATCATAAAATTAACATAAGCACATGACTGCCACACCAAACGGCCAGTCCAGTAAACTAATGGACTAATAAACATTAATCTCCATCATCCTGAGACCAGAGAAACCAGATGATCGATGGCTATCAGTTCCGACTGCTCAGAAAGGGATCATATGAGAAGGCCCCAGATAAAGTAGGAGACAAATGTGAAATGAAATTCATAACCATGAAAGAAACTAGGTTTTCTTGTCTAAAAGACATTAATAGAACCCCTGAAACTGATCGCACTTTGAGTCTGGAGCAGAACCCACTTCTATGGATCAATTTTCAGTCAAATAGAGAAAAGTCTTTAAGGGTGATAATAATACTAATGCAATATGCACACCCTAGAGCAATTTACCAGATGGGATCAAGGACGAGCATTTACTCAAGGACAAAATTAAGAAGGGTGAAGAAAGAAAGAATAATGGAAATAGGAAACCCAGGGAGGAGATAGGATGAATGATGTCATATTGAGGGGATTGCAATGAATGAGATGAAACAGAGTATGAAGAAACCACCAAATGTAAAACTCATGATGACCTGCTTTCTAAATCTTCCAAATTCACACACACATACTCACTTTTAAAAACCCCTTTCTGGCTAGTTCAGGGAAGGCCTGTGGTTCTCTTAGGGGCCTGCTTAACTGTGTCCTTGATGAAGGTCACCATATTAGGGCAGTAACAGGGGTTAAATAGTCAGTCTCACCCTGGCTGCCTTGATCAGAAAGCCCTGGATCAATCTTGTAAGACCTTGTGTGCGGGGGCATCCCAATCATGGTCTCCTTCCTTCTTTTGTGTCTCACCTGTAACTGTGATGTATTGATCTGCCATGAATCAAGCTTTTGTGACAGCTTCCTTTGATCTCACATGCTCCATTTAAAGTGCTGTGCCTCAACAAAACCTCGAAGACCATTTTGACTTCATTTGGTGGCCTTCCTTATCTGGATGATGGGTCTGTAACGTTGTGTTGCTTTGTCTCTTTTAAAACATAATGTCTCTTTTAAGACACAAGTCTGAGGTCTAAAAGGTTTGAATAAACAAGCAACCATCCAGCTCAGAAGCAACAAAGCCCACATGGAAGAAAAACACCAGCCTGTGTGACCACGAGGTGTTGAAGGGATCCGGTGTCAGGCATCAAAGAACTAAAATTATATCATTATAAATGAGGGGGAGTGCAGATTGGGGACCCAAAGCCCATCGATAGGTGAAGTGACATTCTCTTATAGAGGGTTGCAGGGAGGAGATGAGCTACTTAGCGTGCAATGTAGTAACAATGAAATATGCAACTTTCCTCTAGTTCTCAAATACTTCCTCCCATCCACTATCATGATCCCAATTCTACCAGACAAATCCAGCTAGAACAGGGGATGTACACTGGAGTCGGAAACATGGGGAATTTAGGATAGATGTTCCCTCAGGACTAGTGATGAGAGTGGTGATACTGGGAGGGTGGAGGGATGGTGGAGCAGAAAGGGGGGACCAATTTCAGGGATCTACATATAACCTCCTCTCTGGGGAATGGCCAACAGGGAAATGAATAGGACAGTGTACAATATGAAAAAGCAATAACAATTTATAAATTATTATATGTTCATAGGAGGGAGGGGGGAAAGGAAATATGGGGAGCTGGAACTGAGGGCCTAAGTGGAGGGTAGATGTTTTGAACATGATGATGGCAACAAGTGTGCAAATGAGGCCTGCATACAATTGATGTATATATGGATTGTGAGGGGATGTGTATGAGTACCCAATAAAATGATTGATTACAAAAAAGGGGGGGGAAGGAGAAAGAGGAGCTTACACTACGGGCTCAAGTGGAAAATGTTTGAAAATGAATGTGGCAACATGTGTGCAAATGTGCTTGATACAAATGATGTATGGAATGTTATAATAGCTGTAAGAACCCCCAATAAAATTATTAAAAAATATTTCACACTCTGCGACCCTAAGTAGAGGAAGAATATTTTGAGAATCAGGATGATAACAAATGTGCAAATATAGTTTGCACGTAATTGATGTATGTATTGATAGTGATAAGAGTTGTATGAGCACCCCCAAAAATGATACAGTAATAAAATAAAGACCATATAATTAGGAAAAAAATCACATAATGAATGTTCTCTTTAAATGAAAAAAATTAAAAAAAACAAAACAAAAATCAGTTGTTGAAGTCATGTGCTTATGTTAATTTTATGATTGGAATGTAGGGGTGGGGTCTAGCCTGTTAATATGGAGATAGCTATTGAGTAGCCAATGAGGCCTCTGTGTGGGCATGGCTTTCTCCTGATACATCTGGGAAATCTCATGATATTTTCCTCCTGGAGATGAGAAGTTATCTCCCTGGTTGTTGGGTGTTAGTTCTTAGAGACAATGAATCACAGACAAGACAAGTTGGCAGCGTCTGGGGAGCTGGAGGAGAAGCCACACAGCTTTGCCCTGATGGAGCCAGATGTTTTAAGCTGGAGAGGCCATGTGGAGACCCCAGACAGTGATGAGTTGCTTCTGCCACCACTGGATGCTGTTGATGGTCTCTGAACCCTGGAAGCGAGGAGCCATGGGGAAATCCCTGCCAGCACCTGGACTCTGAACACACTGACCTGTGATTTCATGAGTTGGAAGGATATAGTATAGACTGGTATCGGGCATATGGGCTATATTGGAGTTATGACTTTGTACTTGACTGGGTTGGGATGCTCTCTTAATGTCCTATTCCTCTTATATGTAGACCATGCCTTTATATCCTTATGCGTGTCTATGAATTTGTTCCTCTAGTCTACCCGGACTAACACATCAGTGAAGCCTGCAACAGTGACATTTAGTTGTCTCTCATGGTTTGTATTTTGGGACCTATAAAAAGAAAGTAGTACATTATTTTTGGACATGTCTCTCTGGTATAGTGTGGTCTGTGGCAGTTACATAATACATTATCAATTTGAGCAAAGGGATGGAGTCTAGACAGGTCATAGCCAATAAGGCCTCTGTGTGGACTTGCCCTTCTGCTGAGGATCCTAGGAGATCTTGTCTTCCTCCTTGGAGGTGGAACACACATTCTATCTGCTTTGTCTTCCTGATGACACATGGAGACATGCTGATTCCAGCCAGAGCCCTGGAGCTGGAGGAGCCATGTAGAGACCTACACCAGTACTGAAATGCTTCCACTGCCACTGGATCCACAAGACCTTCTACCCACTGACCTGTGGTCTTCCTGCATTCAGCATCATTGTATGTACTGTGTGAGTCTAAAGAGGATTTTATGGACTGATATCAGACATATGGAATAGCATCAGACTTATGAACCTAATTTGGACTGAGCAGGAATGTTTTCTCAATATAAAATTACTTTTTCATATAAAGCTCTTTAAAAAATGATTTTAGTGGGGGCTCATACAACTCATATCACAATCCAAACATACATCCATTGTATGCAAAGCACATGTGTACATTTATTACCATCAACTTTCTCAAACATTTTCTTTCTACTGAAGCCCTTGGCATTAGCTCCTCCTTTTTCCACTCCCTCCCCAGAGAGGAGGTTATATGTAGATCCTTGTAATAGATCCCCCTTTCTACTCTACCTTCCCTCCACCCTCCCGGTATCACCGTTCTCACCACTGGTCCTAAAGGGATCGTCTGTCCTGGATTCCCCCTATTTCTGATTCTTATCTGTACCAGTGTACATCTATCAGACAGTGGCCAGGCCTCTGATATACTCACAGCAAGGGTTCAACAGGCAGTTGTGCAGCAATAATTATTATTTATTATAACAATGATATAGAGATCATGAAAGAGAAAGAGAAAGGAGAGAGAGAGGAACAATAGGAGTTACACATATATCATTTCACGGAACATGCTCACCTCTGTCCTGATAGATGGTCCACGTAGAAAGAGAGGCAGAAGAGAGCAGACTGGAGAGCAGCAGGAGAGAGAGAGAGAATTTTTATTATCCCCCTATAAATACCCTTCTCAGGAGGATATCTGAGCCCCTTCATTACTCATCAGTGGAACGTCACAGGAGATGGCTGTCTTAAGGGCTGTATGGTGATAAGGGGAGTGGTCTTAGGAATGCCTATGTAACTATGTGAAGAGGGGAGTGATAAGACCAGATCTTGGACATCTGGAGGTAGATAAACAGGTGTCAGATTAGGAGACTTTGCCCATGGTTCTTGAATTCCTCCCATAAGCTTCAAAGTCGACATCTTAACAGCAGGGGAATTAGCTCTGCTGTGAGACAACAGAAAGGTCTCAGATAATTTGGAGCTTCAGAGAGAATAGTTAACTTCACACCAAATGCTGGTAAATTGTTTGCTTAATATTTTGGAATATAATAATTGTGGAAAAGTTCTGTATTCATCCCACATACATCCTCTGTTCTAACCAGATTTGTAAGGTAAAATTCGGATCATGATGTAGGAGGAAAGAAACATTTAAGAACTAGAGGAAAGTGGCATATTTCATTGTTGCTGCATTGTACCTTGTACCTTGACTGGCTCATCCTTCCCTGCCACCCTTCTATAATGAGATGTCACTTCTTCTGCAGATGGACTTTGGGTCCCCTAGCTGTACTCACCCTTATTTATAATGATATAATTTTTAGTTCTTTTATGCCTGATACCAGATCCCTTCAACACTTCATGGTCACACAGGCTGGTGCTTCTTCCATGTGGGCATTGTTGCTTCTGAACTGGATGGCCACTTGTTTACCTTCAAGCCTTTAAGATCCCAGATTCTATCTCTTTTGATAGTTGGGACCATCAACTAGCTTTCTTAACCACATTTGTTTATGCACACCTTTGTTTAAAGTGATCACATCAGGAAGGTGCGCACGCCATGATATTTTGTTCTTTGATGACTGCTTCTTCCATTGATACACTTATGAGTGTCAATGCATTTGTTTCTCCAGTCAACCCAGACTAACACAAGGCCCATGATATTTAATGGTTCAAATCAATGTTTTGGCTTCTTTTAAATGCATAGTTTAATAAGTTTGTATAAGCACTTAGTATGAACAGTATGCTAAATGTTGGAGTTAATGAGATGAAATTCATATACATGCCTTTTATTTGTGCAGAGGTGAAAGGGTGAGATGACTACACAAAATCCAATTATGACATAAAACAGTAATCTTGTTTTCAGTTTCAAAGCTGCTACTTCAGAGTAAGGAAATATCACTTTTCAAAATACTATCTGTATCTTTAATAATATCCTTAGCATTTGTACAGCACTATCTCATTTAGTTTTCAAAATATTCCAAAATACTCAGAGGTCACCTTGTGAAGTCAAAGTCTGCTTTATTAGCTATTCCAGTGCATGCATCTTTTTTTAAGGGTGTGGACAAAAGGAGATAACCACAAAACCATTTTGTGTTCTTTACACTCGCCAGCAGTAAATGATGATAACAGGATGGGAAAAGCTTTAGTGGAAAATTATTGTTCTAGCATGAACTTCTGCCAATAATAAATATCTTGTGCTTATGCTAATTTCATGATTGAGTTGTAAGGGTGGAGTCAAGTCTGTTAATCTGGAGATAGCCATTGAGTAGCCAATGAGGCCTCTGTGTGGGCATGGCTTTCTCCTAATACGTCTGGGAAATCTCATGATATTTCCCTCATGAAGATGAGAAGCTATCTCCCCCAGTTGTTGGAAGTTAGTTTCAGAGACGATGAATCACGGATAAGACAAGATGGCAGCGTCTGAGACACTGGAGGAGCCAGCGGAGAGACCACAGGCTTTGCCCTGATGAAGCCAGACCTCTGAAGCTGGGGCAGCCACATGGAGACCTCTGCCAGTGATGAGTTGCTTCTGCTGTTGATGGACCCTGATCCCTGGAGTGAAGAACCATGTGGAGACCCCTGCCAGCGCTGGGATTCTGCACCCACTAACCTGTGACTTTGTGAGTTGAAAGGAGACTTTATAGACTGATTTTCTGCATATGGGTTAATTTCAGACTTATGACTTTGAACTGGACTGGGATCAATGTCCTGTTCCTCTTGTATATAAACCTTTTCCTTATACCTATATGCATTTTTCTGAAATTTGTTCCTCTAGTCTACCCGGACTAACACAATATATGTAAACATTTATATAATATCTGAAAATTATTGACAGTTAGAAGGGGTCTTTCAGGAGCAGTTTGTTTTTTGTAGCATATTGCCTTCATCAATGCTATCATTGTTAATATTAATTATGAGATACAATGTGAGGAATAATAATGTTTATGAGGAAAACATTGTGCTTGGTACTTCCTGTGATTTACCTCATTCAAGATAATTGAATTTGTCTTGTTGCAGACAACATGAATATATACTTTTGGTTCCTAATAACACAAACTTCCACTTTTTATTTCAGATTTTTTCCCTAAAATGTTTTATTGACATATAATTCACATATCATACAATTCAATAGCTCAATCACATAAAGAATAATTGTCATCACCACAATCAGTTTTAGAACATTTTCTTCTATCTTGTACTCAGAGTTATTACCTCTGCATTTCCCCCAAGCTCCCCTTCCACAACCCCAAGGAACCATTAATCCAGTTACTATCTCTACACATTCACCTGTTCTGCATTTCATATACAGAAACATTAAAAATCTGTCAAACAAACAGCAATGATAAAAAACTAACAAAGTAATACAGACAAAAATCTCAATCAAAAAGAAAGCAGAAAATATTAAAAGCTGGAACAAACTTAAATGGATAATAAAGAAGATCAAAAGATAGGGTGCTATATCCCAGAATTATTTTTCATTGTCTTCAAAGTCATAAGAAAATGAATATTGTCATTATTGTCACAAAGTACATATAAAAATCTGACTGTGTATATATGTCCTGAAAATAAAAATGTTAAAGTAAAGCCGTGATATGGATTTAAATAACTAAATTCCTAATGCATTCTTTTTAATCTTCTATAGCAACATGCCCCCCACCCCATCCTAATATATTTATTTATCCTTTTGCATTGGGATAGTGTCTTTTCTTACTAGATTCCCTAAGTTTGTTTGTAATTCATAACTTTATAGGTAACTATGGTTGGAAGAAATCGTGAGAATCCATAATAATCAAAGAACCATTAGTCTGAAAGGAAATTTGGAGGAAATATAGTCTGTCTACCTCTTCCTTATTGGAGGGATTTCCTATCCTTTATCTCTTGACTTTCTGACCAGTGCTCACCCCATTGATCAATGATGTTTCTATCTGTTACATTGTGGTCCCCCAAAGATACACTGAAAATCTAACCTATGAAAGTGACCTTGTTTGGAAATGGGATTTTTGAAGATGTTATCCGTTAACTTTATGTCATATTGGAATAGAGTGAGTGTTACTTCTGTTTGAATGGAGTCTTCATAGTTGGACAGATATGATTCAATTCAGGTGTTGATTTTGACTTCTAACCTCCAGAAATGTGAGATAATTAAATTCTGCTTTTGAAACAGAAATAGCCCATTGTGGTACTTTGTGATGCTATTCCTTGGGTATTAACACAATTGACACTTTCCCGTAGACAATACAAAAAAAAAAAAGGTGAGAGGTTCTTTACTATTGTTGCTGAAGCCCGCATCCTATGAATTCTTCTAATTTCCCACTTTTGCCTATCAACTAATTGTCCTCAGCATGCATATCAAATCTGATTAGCTTCAATGAACTTTGTGGTCAGACTGCTTGCTCTGCTCTTTATTGTGTGACTTTGGGCAGGCTATTTGGCCTTACAGGACCTCAAATTCCACAAGTGTAGGATAAGGATGATAGCAATATGACTGTGCTTCATGCTATTATTCTGAAGATTAATTGTTTCAATACATGATAGAGAACTAGGGCAGCACCAAGTTCGCACTCTAATAGTATTAGCTATTATCCCATTCTGCTTTCATTTTTCAAATAATTTGTAACTTTTCCAACATGGTTTTCGTTAACCTGAAAAGTATCATTATCTGGAGTTTTTTTCTCAGAAATGTTGTGTATTGTTAGAGACAAAAGATTAATCAGTGGTTATCAATGAATGCAGAGAGAGAAGGAATGGTGGGTTTCTTTAAGGGACACTGAATTTCTATGAGAAGTTTGGGGAAAAGAGCAGTGACAGTTGCACAGCATGGCAGATGTGATTATATCACTGAATGTGGACGTTTTGAGATAGACATTTCACCACAATGAAAACAAGCAAACAAAAAAAAAGCCACTTCCTTAAGATTTGTTATATTACTCTGCAAAAAGAAAAAAAGCTTTCTTTTATTTCTTTTAAGGTTTCAGTACAAAGTTGAAAGGAATACATGGGAATTGCCTGATTTATGGCTTCATTTTCAGTTTCTACCAGGGTTAGTTAAAAATCATTGCTATTAAATCATAGAAACTTTTATTAATTAAAAATACCAGCATATTAAGTATGGCTTCCATCTAGATCTATAAACTTGTAAAGTGTGGCTTCCATCTCTTTATTCCTTTCCTGAAGAATTCAATTCTCTTCTATTTACACCATATAAAAAGGTAGCTTTGGCATCCTCAAAGGACACAAATAATGTTCATTTAAAATATTTTTTGAGTTGTGGGGATGAAAATGAGTTTAAAGTGTAAGACCAGGACTGTAAGGTAAATGGGATATAAAATTATCATAGGAAAGCTCTTGTTTTTCTTCAAGAATGAAGAATGTATTGTACTGATGGGGTGGGGAGGGTGTTATTGGAACACTTTCCTGGCTTTTTCTTTACCAATGCAGTTTGTCATAAAACATCTTTATAAATTCTCATCATTTTCCTATATTCTTTGAGAAACTTTGTCAATATTAACCCTTTAGCATCCTCAAAAAATGGTTGCTGTAAACTTCTGAACTGAACTCTGATTAGAATTCATTTTTGAGATCTTCCAAACCTTCCTTAATAAATTTGATTCATTTAACAACTTTTTTTAAAAATGTGAGGCAACATTCCACTATACTTGCTGAAATGCTTCAATGATTTAGGAATATGTACACTTGTTAATAGCTTAATATTAGCTCTGACCTACAAATCCCCGCACAAAGTATCTCTTTTAAAAGACACTCTAAAGGGATTAGCAAAGTGCATTACTGGGAGGTTTGTCTATAGTCATCCACCTATCACAGAGACATTTTAACATATCTCATTTGGACTAGCCCGTGCATGTATGAACTGGTTTCCTAGTATCAGTACTACTGTACTTACCCTCATATATTTTGTCTTAAGTGCAACACATTTGTAGTCTTCTTGTCATCCACAAATGTAATTTTTCTCAGAAGTACTGCCTTTTCCCACCCATCTTTCAACAACTCATTTTACAGGTATGAGATGATGAGTCTATTTTGAAATATATCCTGAAGAGTATCGTCGCAGAAAAAGTTCATAACGATAAATACTTTGATTAATTTTTATAATAAAAAACACCAGAATATCGAGGACAATATGGTTAACTTCAAGGAATAATGATTATAATAATAAATAGTGCGCATGAATGTATCTGAGTCATTTTTATAATTATTTCCATCTTTCAAAAGAGTACAGCTATCATTAGGATAATTTATACATTTCTGTGAATAGCACGATTATTGAGGCACACAGTGTAATATATCAAATCATTGCTAACTCACTATATTTCCTAATTTCCTAAATCAGCAGTCACACTGCCAGAGTCAGAGTTCCTTGAAGGAAGTTTTTAATTTGAGCAAGAAAAAAAAATTAATTGAAATTCTTTATTGTTTAAGTTAGTGCTATCTAGAAGAAACATAAAATGGCAGGTTATTCTCTGGTTCCTGAATTGACTGTGTTGTGGATAGCTGCTGAGGAGTGGCTCTCCAACTCATGCTGCCCTCTTGAGCATTGCTACAAAACCCTGCTATGCTACCCCACCCCCATCGTTGCAGGCCACAGTGTTGTAGCACATAGGGGTTTCACCAACTGTTTTGGAACATTCATCATCAAAATTTCCTTTTGAGTCTATCTTAGTCTGCAAATGCCACTGAAACTTGTTCAGCATCATAGCCATACACTAGTGTCCACGGGCAAAAGGCAATGAGATGAGATGCGTGGCTGGAATTGAAGCCAGGTGCTCCTATACCATAACCACCAACTTGCCGCCATCACGTCCATTCTGAGTTAGAGCAAACCTCGACTACAGGGTAGAAATGTCCCTGTTCCATTTCAAGAGTGTCATTCTTTCTCCCAATGCATACCTTTCCCAACGTGTGTGTGTGTATGTGTGTGTGTGTAGAAATGAGACAGGTTTATTTGGGCTGGCAAGCTACTCAAGAACCATCAGGTGGAGCACATCAAATGTGAAGGAGGCTCTGTAAGGCAGACTGCGGTTCTGGGCTTTGGGCAGTTAATCCCTAAGTACTGTTAAGCGAAGTACTCAGCAGGAATTGCATCTACAAATGGAAAGAACGGTTCTTGAACTGACATGAGGTCTCTAACCTCATAGAGCAGCACATCTATGGAGCTGTGAGAATTGTACTAAATGTTGCTTCCCAGCTTCCTCTTTGGGTAGGCTTCTCGGCTTCTCCTCCTAAGCTCCCAGTGGAGCAGGCCCTTTAGCACTGACTTGGAGATAGGTAGTGGGTAGACAGTGAGGAGGCTAGAAACTTGCTGATGGCTCACTACTAGAAAGCAGGACAGAAAAATCATTCTTTTCTCTGCTGAAGATGGTCTACAGAAAGCCTCGGGCAAGATGGAGGTAGGCCCCAAAGTGCATCTCTGCTCCTGGTTCTGGGGCCTTCCAGTAGACAGTAACTTTTGTCTCCCTATACCAGAGTCTTAGAATCGGGCTGGTGCTATGTTAGCCCTCGCAATTGGCAAAAGTATGAAGGCCCCAATTGGGTTTGGGATTACTGGCTTCCCCACCTGGCAGGAGGGGAAAGAAAAGAATAAGCCCATGACGAGCTTGCAGAAGTGAGTCTTCCCTCTGAACCTCCATGTTGTATTGATAGGCCAGGAGCTCAATGGAGCTTTGTACCACATATTCCTTCTGGAAATGACAGCGAACAGGTGGAAGAGATGGTGTGGCCTCCTGGTTTGGTAGCAAGGAGTCCAGCTGCTAGAAGCTGCACCTACAGCCGAGGCAACAACTGTAGCTCCTTCCTTGACTGTTGAACGATGTTGTTCTCCAGGGAGTGGGGTCTGTGGTACAGGGCACATCCACCAGCACCCGATCATAGATGTCCGCCTCTGGTTCTCCCCACTTTCTGCCACCCCATGAAGGAATTTGAACTTGATGCCCATCCCTGATATCTTGGGCCACTTAGATGTGCAGGACCTTCTGGAGCCTGCTTGTTTGGGACCTGGAGAGATCATTGACAACAAGATTCCGGCAACAGCCAGTCTGAAGCATTGCTAATGTCTTTCCCCCGGGGGCCGCACACAAGTCAAGCAAAGCATCCTCAGGCTGCAGGCCAAAGGCCAGGACTGGTAGCAAGGAGGCAGTACCCATTAGGTCATAGTCGAGGGCCCGCATCCTACCAAGCCTGGCACAAGGAAAATGTCTGGCATCCCCCCTGGGAAAAGGGAAGCCGTGAAGGTTTGGACTGTAGGTCCAGAGGGCTAGGGCTGCAGCTGAGTCTCTCTCAGGCTCCAGTTATCAGCAGGAGAAGGTTTCATTCACAAAGTCCCTGGCACTTAGCTGCTCCAGCTCAGCTATCACATGGTCCCAAGCGGCAAAGTCATTGACCAGCGCACCATACTTCTGCTTTGAGAGGAGACTGACGTGAATTGAGGGCCAGAGATCCCCAGACTGCACAAAGAACCAGTCCAGTAGTGGGGAGTTTAGGGTTTGTGGTAGCCCATTTCTTTTTATGGCGATACTTCCGCGGGGTCGTCATGAAGTTCACGCTCTTCAGCAGCTCCTAGACACCTTGCAGCCCCAAAGCGGCCATGTTGGCATCACATTTCCCGATGTTAAACCACACACATCTGCTTCTTGATACAGGTATGCTTCTTGATCCATGTGCTGTATAAGCACAGCAAAGTGTTCTGAGACTCTCATTCTTCTCTTGGTATGATCCACACAGTCGAATGCCTTGGAATAATCAATAAAACCCAAGTAACTATCTTTCTGATATTCTCTGTTTTCAGATATGATCCATCTGATGTCAGCAATGATAGTCTTTCTTTCACAACTTCTGAGTCTGGCCTGAACCTCTGGCAGCTCCCTGTCAACTTACCGCTACAATCACTGCTAGATGATTTTTCAGCAAAATTTTATTTGCGTGTGGTATGAACTATACCATTTCATAGTTTCAGCATTCTATTGGGTCATCTTTCTTTGGGATAGGTACAAATATGCATCTGCAATTATGTTCATTATGACAAGATGCAAAAAAACCTAGAGTTAGAAAGCCAAAAAAGAAAAAGCGCCCAGTATATCCCACAATGGAAGAACTCATTTAAACAGAATTAAAGCCTAGAGTTGCAATATTGTGGGATTCTAGGGGTAAGATAATTCATACACTACAAGTTCGAATTAGCAATAGATACTCCCGGCTGTTTCTTCTCATTTGGGTCTGCGCCCATCAGAAAATGAGTCTTTCTCTCTAAAGCTCTGCCCCGTTCCTCTCAGTATGGTTGAGTCTACCTCGAGAAGCAGCTTCTCCTGCCATATCTTGTGCAACCTCTGACTTGAAGAGGTCATCTTCTGGGACTATCTCTGACAAAGTTTTCTTGTCATGCATAAGACTGTTAGTATCTGACCATTGTTCTCTTGTTGGAAAAAGGATTTTAGCGACTAATTCCTCTGAAGTGGAAAGCCTATTCCTTCTTCATAGACTGTTCTTAGTCAGGACATTGTGCTCAAACCTGCTCACTTTGGGTGACTCTACTGGTATTTGAAGGTACCAGTGACACAGCCTCCATGATCACAGCAACACAAAAGCAACTACAGTATGACAAACTGACAGATACATCCTGATGAGGTTTCATAGATGTTCTGAAATCCCTGGGAGACAAAGCCAAATATAATGGACACATTATAAGAAGAAAGGCCAAGAAAATAGGTCTGAAAATTAAGAATCAACCTGATTGGACTATGTAAGCAATAGTTCAGTAGATATGTAAAAGATGCTATTTCCCACATGACTTTGTACAGTAATCCTTTAAGAGTCCAGAAACTTGAATGTACCCCCTATCCCTGTCACTAACTGATGATATGATCCAGAGCAAATAATTTAAGATTTTTATTTCTTGGTTTCTTAAACTATGAAGGTATAGTTCTATATTGTAAGCATTCTTTACACAATCACACTTTTTAATGCTTACCTGTACTTATGGTAAAAGACACAAAACTTTTTCTATTATATTTCTACCACAAATAGATTTTATCATTTTAAATATTGAACATTTTCGTTTTTCATTTTATTCCTTTCAAGAATGATTGGATGTTTTTATACATAAAGGATTAAAATAGATGTCACTTAATTAAAATCTTGCTTTGACAGTCTCAAAATAAAATTAATTTTATTTTTATATAGGGTAGAATTGTTACTAATGCATCACTCATTTTGAGAATTACACTAATAAAACTTAAATGTGGTATATTCCATTAAGACTATGTTCATGTCTTCATTTAATTTCTTTATACCTGACTCTTCCTTTCTCTCTTCACTTCCAAGAAAAGCTGCAAACAGCAGATGGCTGAGAAGACATTGGGGGTCTTTTTATGCAGTGTTCTGGTCAGCCAACTCTTTGCTTTTGTGCACTGTGGTCCTGGATCTGTGCCAAGAGAATTCAAGGGGGAAAAAACAGAGAGAAGATTTTAGCCAGTATGTTCATCCATAATTAAGTTGCTTAGTTGCCAGACCATCAACAGAAAAATCAAATATCCTGATGGCAAAAAGTAGCCTATGCTAAAAGCAGGACCAGGATCACAAAAATGAAAGTCTTGGCTGATGTCAGATTCTCAAGGATTACTGTGTAAAGAGAGTGCTTTGAAATACAAAAGGCAATGCATGAGACTGGTGTGTCTGAGGAAACTGTCAACCATTTATTGTGTCAGAGATTTTGTACTCTATTGCTGAGGCTTGTACTGATGCCCTAGAAGGTGATCTTCCTTGTCCATTATGTTGCTCCAGACAGGAAAGTGCAATTTTCATATGAGAGGCCAGTGGACTCACACACTGATGGAATATGTACTCTGCATCAAATGCTATGCTAACAAGGAAAATATGATATTGACTTGGCTAATATCAACATCTTTATAGGTTTTTGCTGTTAATTCAATTTGACAAATAAGGAAGCTAAAACGTGTCATTATTAGCTCAAGAAGAGTACATGCACACAGAATAGAATGCTGTCTAATTCTTCTCTAACCTCTTGACAAATTATAGATCATACTATTTTGATTCATGGGTTTTTCTTTGTTTTGTTTTTTTTTAGGAGGGGAAAGTCAGGCCATTCTTCCTAGTCTGTCTTTGTCTGGGAGTTCCAATGAAACCTATTCAGTACTCAAGCAACACGTAAGCTTCCATTAGCAGATGAGTAGTGGCTGCTTTATGAGGTGTTGCTTTGGTTGAAAGTCTCTCACATGAAAGGTGACAATCCAGAAAAACATAGCCAGTAAGGGCAGGAGCAAAATTGAGACACAGATGTCTCTGCCTCCTAAGCTTCAGATTCCTTTTCTTTTGGTTCACACACACAAGGAACATCCCCATTGAGTGACTGCCACAGATGATGTGGGTCAGAATCAAACCAAAGTAAATCTTTTTTTCTAAAACTTTCCTTAACACCAAAGTCCTTTTAAGATGAGCACCTATAGTAGCAACTGGATTCTTAAAAGTTTGTGTTTGACATCTGAGGTACAACTGTTTGTCTTGCCCTGTCTGAAATAAAAAGAGTGAAGAAAATTAAAGGCATATAGGAAAAATTAGTCCAAGGACTAATACACTGTACCCTCGGGCTTGAGGTTCCTGAAACTAGAAGAACTACCACTGCTGACAATTCACTCTGGATGGGATCACAATAGAGGCTCTTGGATAGAGTGGGAGAAAAGTGTGGAATAAAACTCCAAATCAGAGGAAAGAATAGATGTACTGGTCTTATAGATGCTGCTGGGACCCCTGATCTTATGACCTCTAGACAACCTTCAGTCCTGGAACAGACCGCACCAGCTTGCTTTAATTACAGTCACACAATTGTTGTTGTTAGGTGCCATAAAAACAATACTGCCTCATAGGGACCACCATGTGCAAGAGAGTGAAATATTGTCCGGTTCTATGCCACCTTCATAATTGCTGTTATATATTAGTCAATTGTTATAGCCTCTGTGTTATTCCACTTTTCTGAGGGTCTTCCTCCTCCCAATGATAACTTTGTAAAATAACGTCTCATCATCTTCACTAAAGTTTCATTATCTTCACTTTCAAGGCACATTTTGGGCTTAGAACAAAAGTACTTCCTCCAAGAGAGATTTAATCTCCTGGTAGTTCATAATGCTTTTAATATTCTTCAATAACACCATAATTCAGAAGCATCAATTTATCTTTAGTCTCCCTTATATGTAGTTTCACATTAATATGAAGTGACTGAAAATACCGTGGCTTGGTTCAGGCACATCTCAGTCCTCAAAGTACTCTTTGCTTTTTAACATTTTATAGAGGTCTTGTGCAGCAGATTTGCCCAATGTGATGCACTGTTTGATTTCCTGAGCTGCTTCCATGAGTATTGTTTGTAGAAATAAGAAAAATGAAATCCTTGGAAATGTCAATCTTTTCTCCATTGATCATGATGCCTAAAGGTCTAGTTGTAAGGATTTTCATTTTCTTAACATTTAATTGTAAGCTATAATGATGACTGTAGTCATTGATCTTCATCAGAAAATGATTTAATCTTTCATCAAGCAAGGTTGTGTTATTGGTATATTGAAAGTTGTTATTGTTCCTTAATCTAAACCTGGTGCTGCATTGTTCTTTATATAATCCAGCTTCGCAGATTATTTTCTCGGCATACAGACTGAATAAGTATGATAAAAAGATTTAAAAAGCCTTTTGTGGCTTTAAACAAAATATTATTCCCTTTTTCTGCTCCAACCACTGCCTTTTGGTCCAAGTAAAGGTTACTCATGAGATCAGGTAAGTGTTCTGGAATTTCCATTCTTTGCCATGTCACCTATAGTTTGTTATGATCCACATGGTGTCGCCATGAATCACATGTAAACAAATTTCCGGTATTCTTTGCTCTGAGGCAAGATTCATCTAATGTCAGCAATGCTATTTCTTGTGCCATATCTTCTTCTGAATTAGGCTTGAATTGTTGACAACTCCCTGTGGGGTTACAGTCAATGTAACTCCATAGGGATCTACAGTCAAATGATAGGCAAGATACCTATGGATCTACAGTCAAATGATAGGCAAGATACCTATGGATCTACAGTCAAATGATAGGCAAGGCCCTCACTGCCATTGGTCATTGCTGACTCCTCGGGACCCTATGGCATAGGGTAGAATTTCCCCTGTAGATTTTCAAGACTGTAGCTCATTAAAAGAGTAGAAAGTCCCATCTTTCTCCTGAGGACTGACTGGTGGGTTCAAACTGCTGACCTTGTGCATCGCAGTTCCATGCACAACTACTATGCCACCAGGGCTCTACAGGGCAAATCATTGTACCAGAGAGGTACACATTCATTAGAAAATAAACCGTATGAGATCAAGAGGATATAATTTTTCCAGGGGTAAAATCCAGGTGGCAAGAAAGGGGAAGAAGGCTGAATGGAAACTGTAAAGAGGGAGGAAGTTAGAATAAGGACACTGAGATCAATGTCATGAAAAAAAATGTGTGTAAATGGTTGAATGAAAGACTAGTCTTTCTGTTTTTCATTTGGCCAATTTTTTTAAATTAAATATGTTTATTGGGGACTCTTACATCTCTTATCACAATCAACATGTTCATTCATTGCATCAAGCATATTTACATGTATGCTGCCATCATCATTTTCTTGTGTAAGTTTTCACACAAATCACAATAAAATATTTAAGAAAAAACTCTACACCTACTTCTAAAAGGTTTGGAGGACTACTATTGTTTCTATGAATCAGGGGATCCCAGACAACTGCTAGGGTCCATAGAAAGTTATCAAGAATATTTAAATCAGATTTTCTTTGTCATTAAATCTGACAGATTTAGGTAAAACTTGGATTGACTTGGATTAAGGACACTGTAACAAAACAGACCACTCTGCATCATGGATCATTTTATTCAGCTCCTTACAATAATGTGATATAAAGGTATGGGACCAGGCCATCTATCTACCTTTCCTACAACCCCTGGCCACAATGGAACATCAGATGTTACACGATTGTTAGAGAGATAATCTAATGAAATGCCCCAGTTTTTAAGGGGGCAAACAGCAAATCAGAATTGACAGTCTAATATCTAGTCTTCAGCCTAATGGCTGTATGAGACCCTCCAGCCCTTTCCCTATGTTCACAACTAATATAAAAAGGAGGTTATTGACAGAGTAAATTTCTTAAGCAAAGAAATGACCAGACACATTAAACAAGACAGCAGGTCAATGTGGCTTCTGAGAAACATAGTCTAGTATTTTACTTCTTTAAAAGAGAATCACCACAGACAACATTCACTGCATATCAAACTCCCAGCAAATTTATCACTACAGGAAAGGGCCTTCAGAGCAGCATTCACACTCACACGACATTTGATACACAACCTTTAGATGGTGCTCATGTTCTACAAATATCCTTGCTATTCAGAATCAAGACGATGGGAAAGACCAGTATTGTCAGAACCTTACAAAACCCCTCCATACACACTTGGAGGTATGTTTATAAAATTAATTGCTAGGGCTTCAGTAGTCACAGTAATATTTTGGTAATGATAATCACACCCATTTATTCTTGGCACGTTGCCTAAAATCAGGAAATCTGTCAATACTTTAAACATGAATATGCAGCCTCAGAATTCAGAGTACTCTTGGGTCTTTATACACTAACTGGAGCTTGTGGGGATCTTGGTTCATAATGCCTGGGGTGTAACTAGATTTTCTGATGGAGCCATTCATTATGAAACACACTTTTCTTCAGGAAAGCCTCATTTATTCAGAAATGACTTGCAAATCCTGTCATCGTTCTTTTTTATCTTTCTTTATTGCTTTGAAAAGAGGGTGGGGAAAACACAACACAGCATAGAAACCTTTCTACAGCTGCTTTTGTGTCTTGATTTCTTTTACACGCATTGTGAACTCCCAAGGGCCATTTGTCTCACAGTGCTGACAAAAGAGACAATGCTTGACTATCCATTTTTTCCTTGTCAATGCCTCAGGTGACAGGCTGGGGCACAGTTGCCCTGAGCAGCCCTGGACATGCTGAGGTTTTCTATGTCGGGAGGAAAATATCTCTGCTCATTCATGGGACAGCTCTACTCATGTGGGAGCTTATTGCTGCTTGTGGGTGTGAGTGTGTGTAAGTGACTGTATGTGTGAGTATATGAATCTATAGTGTGAGTGCATATGAGAGTGTGTATGTTAGTGCAAGTGAGCTCAAATGTGCATATGAGTGGGTGCATGTGTGTGTACCTGTTCTGATGAGAAAAGAGGACTGAGGAGCAGAGAAAAAGTGAAACTCAGGGGGAGATGAAATTCCCATTCACGTAATCTGATGGGTCAAGATATAATTATTTCAATGTTTGAAACTATATACACTGTAAACAATTCCCTTTTTCCATAAAGAATATGTAAAAGAGCAATAAAAATCATGTAAGCACTTAGAATTAATTATAAAGTGTGGAAATCTTTTGAAGATAGATTTTGTTCAATGGAAGTAATCGTTTTAAGAATAGCCTTTTTTAAGCTTTTTTAACCTTTTTATTTTAAAATAATTTGAAACTTACAGGAGAATTATAAGGAACACACAATTTCATAAAATAATAAAAAACAATGAAAACTCTCTTAAATATTGGAAAACATGAACAAAACTAGAGAGCATTTTTGCTTAGCAAACTCATTCAATCTCCTCAAGATAAATATTTTTTTTAATTTTTTTGTGTGTGTGACATCACTGCCCTGGTAGGAGTAGGAAGCCCAGCCTTGCTCCTAGAGAGCTGCTGCTGCTGGATCTGAACCCCCAACCCTGTGGACTGCAGTCCTGGACACAACCACTATGCCACCAGGACTCAGCCCATAAAGATAAATATTTAATATCACCATTGTTATAAGCAAAACCAAAAAAGTAGGAAATATGATTTATACACCAGCAGACTGGGTTTTGATGCTCATGAAGAGGATGGATATTGGAAAAGGAAAAGGGGAGGGGGAAGATAAAAAGTGGAGGGTTTAATAGGAACAAAAAATTAATAAAAAATAAACATTTTTTTAAAGAAACAAAAGAACAAAGATTACCCATACACTCTTCACCTATACTCATCACTTCATATTCTGGCAACTTTGATGATTTCATTATCCTCCCTTTGTATATAGGTATTTTACATTTTTCCTGCACCACTTGAGTGTAAATGGCAGAATTGCATCCTTTATTTCTAAATACTTTTTTTTCCTAAGAATATGAAATATTTTTATAATTTACACTGCTTTGGTGTAAATGATCAAAATAAAGAATTTTAGCATCAATACAGCAATGTTAAAACATATTAACATCTAACAATCTTAAAACTTATTAAATGATAAAACAATGCTTTTGTATCTAATATAGGCTTGAGAAGAATGGGAATTCCGGGACACTCACTTGCGGTCATGCAAAACTTACACATGGGTCCAGTGACAGCTTGAACACAATAAGAGAAGACTGCCTGGTTTCCAATCAGGAAAGATGTGCGGCAGGGTTGATCCTGTCATCGTGCTTATTCAGTCTGTATGCTGAGCAACAATGGAAGAAGTTGGAGTGGATGAAGAAGAATGCGGCCTTAGCATTGGAGGCAGGCTTATTCACAACCTGGGACATGCAGATGACACCACCTTTTGTGCTGAAAGGGAGGAGGGCCTGAAGCATTTACTGATAAAGATAGGGGGTTGAAACCTACCGCACGGACTACAACTGAATGCAAAGAAATTCAAAATCTACACAAGCGGACCCTGGGTAACATCCTGACAAACAGAGAAAGGATTGAAGGTGTCAGCGTGTCTGTTTTGCTTGTATCTGCTGCAATCCATGCTCATGGAAACAGCGGTCAAGAAATCAGAAGACGTCGCATTGGGTGTTGAAAAGCAAACATGCTACTTTGAGGACTAAGGTGTTCTTAGAAGCAAGCCATGGTACTTTCTTTTCTCTTTTGTCTGAAAAAAAATATTTCGTTTCCCTTGAAATAAAATAAACAACCCAAGGACCTCAGACAGTCAGACAGATGGTGGAACCGCACGGAGTCCATGTTGGTATAGGAATCTGCCTGTGACACCTCCAGCCCACACCTTTGCAAAGGAAGAAAGGTTGGAAAGCCAGACATTTCAAAGGAGAAGGGGAAGTGGAAGGCATGCCAAGGCGCATCCCTTTTCTGGAACAGGTGGTCCTGCGGCTTCAGGGCACCTCCTGCATGGCGAGATGGCATAACCACAGACTGGCAGAACCCCCGGAAATCATGGCCCGCCCACTGTTCGTTAAACAAACGGACACAAGGAGGCCCAAATAGGAAGGGTTATGCCTAAGGCATGCACACACACGCACGCGCACGCATATGTGTCAGAAACGCCTGGGCAGCCTTCGCAAGGGATTAACCATCAATCGAAATGCACAGATCTTAAGACTGTCATGTGGCTGTCCCCTTGCGGAGAAAAGGGCTGTGGATTTCCTGTAGCGGCCCTTGGCCTGTGGTCCCTAACCTCTGTGAGGTGGCTATGCAAAGACCTAAAATGGGGGTGTGCTTGTGAACTGTAGAACTGTCTTATCACCAGAAGGTGGAGCTCTCCTGCCAGTCTCGCTTTCTGAGGCTTAGGCAAGAGAGGGGTGGAGGTGGGGCGAAGATGCCCCTTGGAGGCCCAAAGCCTCCCAATCCACTCCCCCCTCCACCCTCACCCCGTTTAAAGAGAGCACAGGTGGTGAAGATGCGGGTGCCCTCTTTCTGGACAGTAGAGCTGCTTTCCTCAGAAGTGTCTTTCTTCAGGCTGGGAGGCAAGGAGCAGCCCTTGTTCCCGAAGTCCCACTAGGCAGTCATGTGAAACGCCACGCTGGTTAGAACCACAGTGTGCCCCAGGAGGGCAAAGATGGCATCTGCTCCAGCCTCACAACACACATGCTGCCGAAAGTAGACAGACAGCCAGTGCCTAGGAGGAGGCGATGACTTGATGATAAAGAGCTTGTTTCCAACGGCAGGACTTTCACTCTGTGTGCTGCTTGGCCAGACACCAGAGAATGCAGGTTAGGAGCATGTAGCATAGGTAATGAATAGAGTGCATTCTCATGGATGGTGGCATCCTCTGAAGAGGAGACAGGGGAACGCTAGCAGAGGCAGGTTCTCGGCAGCGATATCATGGCTGAACTTGAGGTGGCAGAGTGGGGTGGGAACGTATCTGGGTCATGGGCAGGCACAGCTGATGTAGTTCTGATTGCCCCAGCAGTACTATATTGGTGTCATATGAGGGTGAGGTAGGTTCCATTCCTTTGACTTGAATTTGAGGGCCTGGAAACATCAGTGCGTAGTTGTTATATGCACCTGTTAGTTTTTGTGTGCCAATCTGGCTCCCATAGGAATATGTGGGCAGAGGAAAACCTGTCAATCAGATCACTGCTTGATTGGAGGGTGACTGAAATAAATGGTTTACTGCAGTTGGACCACCCTCTCTGTTTCAATTTGCAGTCTATGAGCCACTGAGTCACTTCGAGCCACACAGAGCCCTGGAGTTGCTTCCAGGATTGTAGCCATTGGATTTATAAGACTTTGCACCCACCGGCCTGTAATCTTCCCGTATTCTGCATCAGTGTGTGTAGCTGCGTGAGTCTGAAGAGGGATTTAGGGCCTACCACTGGACGTATGGATTTAATTTGCACTGAGCTAGGACATTTCCCTGATATATAATCACTTCTTGATGCATGTCCCTGGATTTTTTCCTAGTCAAACAAGATCTAGAACAGCACTCTTCCTGCTGAAATTCCCATGGCCACAGAGTTCATTTTGCTGTTCTCGAAAGCAACCAATCATAATCATTACAACAGGAATTTAACCTGAGACCTGTGGGACGTCATGGGGGTTTTCTTTTGGGAGATGGGAGGATGGGGCAGGGCTAAATTAACTGGAGTATAAATTGTGTGAGGGAAAACATTCAACCTAAGGTTATGCTTCAAGTAAATTATTTGAAGACAGTAACATAGACTAGAAAACAGTAGAGTTGGCATACTTGTAAATAGACTCTGGTTCATAAGGTAGGGTAGAACTGCTCTGAGACTAAACCTTTCTGTAGCAGAGAACCTCATCTCTCTCTCTGGAAGTGGCCGAATAACTTGGACTGCTGACCTTTGGTTAGCGTCCTAGTGTTCAACAGACTATGACAAGATTTCCGTAATCAATTAAGCTGACCTTGAAATATGGAACTTATACATTCCGTGATGCTCACCTCCCTGACACAATTGCTGAAGACAAAATGGGTGCATAAGCAAATGAGGCAAAGAAACATGATGGTGTCCATCCATCAAAGGATATAACCTCTGGGCTCTTAAGCACCTGAAGATAAACAAGCAGCCATCTAGATGAGCAGCAACAAAGCTCACATGGAGGAAGCACACCAGCCTGTGTGATCATGAGATATCCATAGAATCGGGTTTCGGGCATCAAAGGCCCAGAACAAAAAATGATATCAATATGAATGAGGGGGAGCTCGGAATGAAGACCCAAAGCCCATCTGTAGGCAACTGGATCTCCAGACCTTACAGAAGGGTCACAAAGAAGAGAGGAGCCAGGCAGGGTACACTATAGCACCAGTAAAACATGCAGCTTTCCTCTACTTCTTAAATGCTCCCCCCCACTCTCATGACCCCAATTCTGCCTTATGAATGCAGCTAGATCAGAGCATCCACATTGGTACAGATAAGAGCTGGAAACACAGGGAATCCAGGACAGATGACCCCCTGGGGCCCAATAATGAAAGTGGCAATACCAGTAAGGAAAGGAAAAGGTGGGGTGGGAAAGGGGTAACTAATCACAATGATTTACATATAACCCCCTCCCTGGGGGACAGCCAATAGTAAAGTGGATGAAAGAAGACATTGGTCAGTGTAAAACATGGAAAAAAAATATAAATTATCAAGGGTTCATGAAGGAGGGAGAAGGGGAAGGGAGGAAAAAATAATTAGATGAGACAAGGTCTCAAGTAGAAAGAAAATACCTTGAAAATTAGGATGGCAACATATGTGCAAATGTGCTTGACACATCTTACATATTTATGAATTGTGATAATTGCTATATGATCTTCCAATAAATTATAATTAAAAAGAAACATCAAAACCTCAAGAAAAAATAGGGAACCTATAGCCAAAATTTTCTGAATTTAAAAAAATGGAGGAAAATTATTTCTATGAGCTACTTCTGATCAATCAACTAGAAAATAAGTTTCAGACAGCCAAGAAGCTATCTAAGGCTATGGGGAAAGGGTATAGTATATAATGGCTATGTTCTCTGACAATGTAAATCTAGAACTTAGGAAACGTAATCAGAAATATGACCACGAATGGAAGCCCCCCACCCCCAAGCACTAAGCACTACTATCAAGTAAATTATGAGTCAGGATGACTTTATAGGATAGATTACAGCTGTCCCCTTCATTCCCAAGACTGTCAATCTTTATGGGAGCACATAGCCTTATCTTTCTCCCAGACAGAGGGGCAGGTTTGAACTGTTGGGTTTATGGTTAGCAGCACAATATGTAATTTGCTACGCTACCAGAGCTTCTGAATAATTAGAAAGGAGGATAAATTTACTGCTTGTCTTATAGTTATAAATTTGGATCAAAGGCTATTACATCTAAATCAGTTAACGGTCACAGGTGGGGCGAGGGAGACAGTTCAAGAACTAATTTCAATGTTGCTAATAGTAGACTTTATTAAAAGAGAAGGGACCACTTATAAAGAAACTAATATATACCATAAGTAACTATTCCTTTTTCCATTGCTGTTCTACCAAATTATCACAAACTGAGTGGTTTAACAATACAAATTTCTTCTAGCTCTGGAAGCCTGAGTTCCAAAATAGGTTTCACCTGACGTAAGTCCAAGACTCAAAAGGGTTCCATTCCTTTTTGAGGCTCTAGGGGAGAGTCTTTTTTCCTTTGTTGCCTTTTTCACTTTTAGTCACAAGAGGCTATCCTTATTCTTCGACCCTTGGTCGCCTTTCTTCATCCTCAAAACTAGCAAAGGCAAACCAAGTCCTTTTCACATCACATTGTCACATCACTCCCACCTTGCTTTCATTGCCATGTCTTCTCTAAGTCTTCTGCCTCTCTTCTCCCCGTGGAAGGACCTTTGGGGTTACCTTTCGGGAGCCCTGGAGGCATAGTGCTTGCACCTTGCCTGCTAAGCCACCAGGCAAACAGTTTGAAGCCACCAGCTCCCTGGGAGCAAGGTGAGCTTTTCCAGTCCCATAGCAAGAGACAGGAGCAGTTCTACTCTGTCCTGGAGTGCTGCTCTGGCTTACAGTCAACTCGGTAGCAGCGAATTTTATAACTTCACTGATGATCATGGGCCCATTGAAATACTTTAGGATAACGATCTCTCTATTTTAAAGTGAGCTGATTGGAAACTTTAATTTCTCTTTGCCTTACAACTCATAGGGCACTATATAGGAATTTTAAGGCTATAAATCCTTACGGGAGCAGATAACTTCATGTTTCATGGGTGCATATTCATAGGTTCTAGGAATTAGAACAGGATTTTTTTTGGTGGAGGTGAGGCTTTCTTTCACAGTTCACAGTGTGTTAGACAGGGTTCTCTAGAGAAACAAAACCAGGACACAAATAATTCTAAAATAAGTTAGAATTATGTTCTAACCAGGACATCCAACATACGAAATAAACAGTTCACTAATGTATAAGGCAGTACAAATGGCTCGGTGCAACTCACTTGCGTGAGGCAGCTAGTAGACTGGCAGTCCTTCGAGTTTTGAGAGCCGCTGAGCTGTCCTCTGTAGAGCAATTCAGGCTGTCCAGCCACATGCAGCAAACAGCAAGGCAGGTTACCAACAGTCAGCCCTACGAGAGGGTTCAACAGGCCCCAGCTCAAGAGATGTATATTCCAGGAGCGTGGCAAAGGAGGGCTTGAAGGAACCTCTACTCACAGTGAGACAATCCACGTAGTAAGTGTCCCACGGGTAGTGTAGCTTGGAGATCAAGGCACAGGACAAACACGGCAGTCAGCTGGTCTGAAGATCCAAAAGCAGGAGAGACAGGGCAGAGATTGTTGGGCCATTTATATCTCCGCCCTTCAATTGATCTCACATGTGCTTATTGGCCATGTTGTCCCAAAAAACCGACCTATCTTTTTTGGCCTTGTTGTCCCAGCAAACTTATCTTTTTTGGCCATGTTGGCACAACAAACCAACCTATCACACCCAGTAATTATTAATTAGGCTTAAACAACAACAGCTACCAACTTCATGAATATCAAAATATATCCTTCCCTCAAATAGAAAGTCAGTAAAATGAAATTTTAAATGGAAGCGGAGACTTCAGAAGCTCAGTAGCTGGTGAGTCTGAGCTGAAATATGGATCATATGACATCCTCTTCTTTTTTTATTGTGTCCTATGACAGCATCCTAAGAGAGAGAACTGTTATCTACAAAAAGCAGTATTATGACTACCAGTCTTATTCCTATAGATAAGGCTGTCTAAAGATAGATATAAAGGTATGAACATAATCAAGATTCCTCTAAAGGAATCACCCTCCCCTAAAAAAGGGCAGCGAAGGTCAAGGGAAAGCAAAGATTAATTATTATCTTCAAATATATAAAAGTATTTACATGAGGACTGCATCGGTCCATTTTTCTTTGTTTTCTTAGAAGGCAAAAATACAATAATGAGTTTAATTAAAAACCCAGGGACCGTTAGATCTTCATTAGAAAGAATTTCCCTTGAAGAGAAGAAAACACTGAGACTGCCAAAGGAAAAGATATGGTCTCTTGCTAGAGAAACTTAGGGAAGAACATCAATTTCAAAGTTGAGGCAGAAACTTGGCCTTGCAGTCAAGGGCAGACAAGCATGCTGGAGAGTTTCTTATGATCTTTCCTAATGTTGATAGGAGATGAGAAGTTTCTCAGTAGAGGGTTTTTAATGTGTCCCAATCCAAATTCAAACTGCTGCTGTTTCTGCCCAAACTACTGCCATTTTTGTTGCTGTTTAATGTCTGTGGGTTGATTTCAGCCCAAGATGAGCCTATGTAGAGCAAAACAAATCGTTGTGTTTGAGCTCATGGTTGCAGCTGCTGTGCTGATGCATCTTGATCAGGGTCTTCCTCTTTTTCTCTGTTCTCTTCCTTACCAAGCTTAATGTCCTTTTGGTGGGACTCGTCTGTTCTGATAACGTGTCCAAAATATGTATAATGAAGTCTTGTCACCGTTGTTTCTGAGGAACATTCTGGCTGTATCTCTTCCAAGACAAATGTATGTTCTTTTGGCAAGTCATAGTGCTTTCTATATTTTTCAGCAACATTATCATTCAAATGCATTTAGTCTTACAACTCATAGGACACTGTATAGGGTTTTTAAGGCTACACATCTTTATAGGAACAGATAAGCTCGGTTTTCATTTGTGGAGCATCTTGTGGATTTGAACTGTTCACTTTCAGTTAGCAATCTTTACCCAACAGGACCGTCAGTCACTGGATAATTTTGGAAACTGGTTAAATTAATCCTGAAAAGAAAAGCCCTAAGATCAAACATTTTGAAAGTTAATGCTGTTGCCTTTGAAGGAATTTGACAATATGATAGAACCAACAGATTACTATTTCTCCATATTGGATGAATTCTGATTCTGATACATACTACATGAATGACTTTAGAAAATTTACTAAACTCCTCTGATCCTTAAGTTTTGATCTGCATAATTAGGATAATATAACATATCCAAGACGGTTTTCTGTTTGACAGTTTTCTTGACGCTTCTTCCACATATCATATAATTCAATCATTCAATCATGTTCAGAGTTGTGCAATCATTAGCACAATTATTTTTAGAAATTTTTCTTCTTGTACTCATTGTTGTTCATGTGCTTTTAAATTGTGGAAAATATACACAACAAAGAATTCTCCAATTTGATCACTTCTACATGTCTAATTCAGTGACATTGATAATACTCTTTGTGTGTGACCATTATTGTTTTCTCTTTCCAAAAAAATTCTACCACCAAATAAACTCAATGCTCCATAAAGAAATACTCATTCTTCTTCACCCATGATAACCACAGGTCAAGTTTGCTTTTATTTATTTATTTTTAAAGATAATTTCATTAGGGGCACTTATGACTCTTGCTATAATTCATACATCAATTATATCAGACATTATTGTCGTCATTCCTTTCCAGACAATTACTTTGTATTGAGCCCTTGGAATCAGTTATTCTTTTCTTCCATCCCTCCTCCCCACCCCCACCCTCATGGCTCCATGATAGATTATAAATTGTTATTATTTTCATATCTCACACTAACTGCTGTCTTCCTTCTCCTATGGTTTCTGTTGTTCTTCCTCCCGTGTGGTTATGTGCCAATCATTGCAATCGGTTCCCCTTTCCTCCCCTCCACTTCCTCCCGTCCCCTTACACTTTTGTGATTACTATGCCCCTTCTTGTTCCTGGGTTCCATGTGCTGTGAGCTTTTTCTCCTGTCTACCCCTGTGTACATGTTCCGGCCCAGTTCAGAGTGGGAATCAGCACTGGGATCATGATAATGGGGGGTAAAGAAGCCTCAGGGAACCAAAGATATATTGTGTGATCCATAGGTGCTCTTCTGCACCCTGATTGACTCCATATTTCCCCCAAGACCCCTTTGTAAGGACATGTTTCATTATCTACAAATGGGCTCTGAGTCTCTGCCCTGATGCCCCTCATTCTCAGCAACATGTTTTTGGTTGTGTGTTATTTGCTATGAATCTTCTGATGCCTGCTACCTAATCCCAATGATCACACCACCCGCTGTGCTTCTTCTATGTGGACTAATTGCTTCATTGTTGGATGGCTGCTTATTTAACTTGAAGCCTTGAAAACTCCAAATGCTTTATCTATTAATAGTAGAGCACCACCAGCTTTCTTCACCACATTTGCTTATGCACCTATTTTGTCTTCAGCGAACATGTGGGGATGGGGGGAGAGCATCACAAAATGCAAGTTTTGTAGAACAAGGTGTTCTTTTATTGAGGAAGGATATGAGCGGAGGTCCAAGTCCTGTCTGCAGCCTCAGCATATGCCCTTATAAATATATGTACATAAGCCAAAATCTCTATTTTTAAGGATTAATGAATTTACATAAGTTCACACATCTGTTAATACTTCTATCTAGAATTTTATTTTCTAGAGCATTCCTCTGTCTCCTTTTGCCTTCCTCCTGGCCCACCATCATGTTCCTCCTTCTTCCACCTCTTAGTACTTCCTCTCAGTTAGGATGGTGTTGCTCTATTACCCGTGGGATCTCTCCGATCTCCTAGCTTTTGGTTTTAATTTCCTAACTATTCCACTGTCTATGGCGTTGTTTGCTCACCACACCCTTCGTCCTGCTACCTTCTCTCCCCAAGCACCTCCAGGGTCATCAGCCCCATTGCTTGCTTCACTTGTCCGTCTTTTATAAGTAGGCAAACCAACAATGTCCTAGGCCAAACAATAAGAAAAAAAAAAGACTGGAAAAAGAAAAAAAAAAGATAAAAGCCATGCATAGTTCCAGGTCTATCACCTGCCCTTTATGAATCTCTCCTCCCTGGTCCTGGGGGAGTTCCAGGGTGTGCTTCTCCTACCCCTAAATCTATTCTTGGGGCTCTTTGGGGGTTTTGTGGATTGGCTTTGCTCCAATTGCTGATCTGCTGAAACTCCTCTTCCATAGTCCTGACTGATGTATATAGCAAACTAATGGACTTCTGATTGTTGATCTTATATCCTGCCACTCTTCCATAATCCTCTATTCCTGTAAGTACTTCTGTTGTGGAGGCTTTGAAATTTTCAATGTACAGAATCATTTCATCTGCAAATAGCAATAGCTTCATCTTCTTCTCTCACAGTTGAATACTTTTAAGGTCCTTCTGCTGTCATACATTGTTAGCTAGGACCTCCAGTACAATAGTGAATAAAAGTGGGGACAAGGGGCATCCTTGTCTGCTCCCCTTTTTCAGTGGGATTGTTTTCTCTATCAACTGTTGGCTTTTGGCTTTTTATAGATAGCTTGTATTAACTTGAGGAATTTTTCTTCCATTTCTATCTTCATAAGTATCTTGATTAAGAATGGGTGTTGTATCTTGTCTCTCAATATTATCATTTGGTTCTTATATTTTTTCTCATCAATGCGGTGTCTATATTGATGGATTTTCAGATGTTAAACTATCCCTGCATCCCTGGGTTAAATCCTACTTGATCATGATGGATGATATGTTTTATATACTTTTATATTCTTCTTTTTAAAAAATCCTTTCATTTTCTTAAAAATGGTGGCAGGCATCAATGAGCTAAAATTATATTTTTATTAATGAGGAGAAGTACAGATTGGGGACCCAAAGCCCATCAATATGTGAGGTGACATCCTCTTGCAGAGAGGTTATAAGGAGGAAATGAGCCAGTTAAGATACAGGGTAGTAGCAATGAAATATGCAACCTTGCTCTAGTTCCCATGCTGCCTCCCACCCACTATCATGACCCCAATTCTACCACATAAATCCAGCTAGACCAGGAGATGTACAGTGAAGTTGGAAATATGGGAAACTTAGGATAGATGATCCATCAAGACTAGTAATAGGAGTGGTGATACCAGGAGGGTGGAGGGATGGAGGAATAGAAAGGGAGAACCAACTTCAGGGATCTACACGTAGCCTCCTCTCTGGGACACAGACAACAGGGAAGTGAGTGTTGGGGCACATTGTACAGTGTACAGGATGAAAAAAATAATTTGTAAATTACTAAGGGTTCAAGGGGAAGGGGGGAGGAAGGTTAATATAGGGAGCTGATACTGGGGTCCTGGAGGGAGGGAGGATGTTTTGAGAGTGATGATGGCAATGGGTGTGTAAATGTGGCCTGCATACAATTGATGTTGGTATGGATTTTGATGGGAGTTGTATGGACCCCCAATAAAATCATTCATTAAAAAGGGGGGGAGGGGAAAGAGGAGCTTTTTGTTTTTTGTTAAAGAGGAGCTTGTACCAAGGGCTCAAGTGGAAAATATTTGGAAATGTGTGCAAATGTGCAGCATTTGTGCAAATGTGCTTAATACAAATGATGTACTGAATGTTGTAGTAGCTGTAAGAGCCCCCAGTAAAATTATTAAAAAAAGAAAAAAATCCTTTTATCGGAGGCTTATACAACTCTTATCACACTCTATACATAAGCCCACAGTGTGTCAAGAACATATGCACATCCACTGCCCTCAACACTGTCATAATATTTGCTTTCTATCTAAGCCCTTGGCATCAACTCCTCAATTTTCCCCCTTCTCGTAACACCCCCAATGAACCCTTGATAATTTATAGATTATTATTTTTTGTCACATATTACACTGTCTGATGCCTCCCTTCACTTACTTCCCTGTTGACAGTACCCCAGGGAGGAGGTTATATGCAGATCTTCATAATCAATTTCCCCTTTTGACCTTACCCTCCCTCCAATCTCCAGATATTGTCATTCTCATCACTGGTCCTGAAGGAATCATATGTCCTGGATTCCCTATGTTTCTGGTTCCTATCCGGACTTCTCCTTACAGAGGGGACACAGGGAGGAGATAAACTAGTTAGGGTGTAGTGTAGCAATGATTTAGCATACAATTTTTCTTTAGTTCTTCAACGCTTTCTGCTTCCTACTGTCATCATCCCAGTTCTACCTTATAAATCTGGCTAGATCAGAGGATATACACTGTATAATTTTATATTCTATTGGCCAATATTTTGTTAAGAATTTTTTCATCTATGTTCATTAGCGATATTGATATGTCATTTTCTATACCTGTGGGACCACAGCCCTATTTTGGCATCAAACTTATACTAGCTTTTTAGAATGAATTCTGGAGTCTGCCATCCTTTTCTATTCTCTGGAATAATTTGTGGAGAGTCAGTATCAGCTCTTCCCTGAATTCAAGGTAGAATTCCTTTGTGAAGCCGTCTCGTCCAGGACTTTTTTGTTGGTAGTGGTGGTAACTTCCTGATAACCATATCTACTTCTTTTGCTGTGGGTTTGATGAAATTCTTGACCACTGGATTGTTTTTCCAAGTATTTATCCATGTTTTCCATGTTTTCTAATTCATTAGAATACAGTCTTTCATAGTACTTTGTTATTATTCTTTTTATTTCATTGGGACCTTGTGGGATGAAGACAGAACTTTTCCACAATTGCTTACTCCAAAATATTAAGCATTTACCAACATGTGGTGTCCTAGTTAAGTTAGCTAGTCTCATGAAGGTTCCCAGTTTTATGAGGTCTTCATCTGACTTGTGATGAGGCTGACTAAGATAGCTAATCTCCCTGAAGCTCCCAGTTATCTGAGGACTTTGCATAACTCAAGTTAGGATAATGATCTGCTTCCCTTGCGGCCTATGAGTGGAACTCAAGAGTCATTGTCAGTGATCCCTAACAATATAGACCTGTTCACCTACCCCTAGGAGTC